>NCQV01061515.1:2775-13637 GCA_002740545.1 Lophocereus schottii
GGTCGCGACCTTATTCTTGCATTTTCATGAAGCCATGTAGGTACTTCTTATGCGACAATGTGATGTGTGGTGTGCCTTTGAGTGTAAATTTGGTATATTAGCAGATTCACGGATTGATTGTTGTCTGATTGGAATAAACTGATTGATTGAAAAAATGAGCTCTATGTTAAAGTATGAGCTAGATGAGTGTGCTCTCATGAGTTAGCTAAGTGTTGGCTCGATTAGTGATTGTCTTTGTTGCACACACAATTGACGACCTAGTTAAAGATGCATTGGTTTTGAACTCAAACGATTGGAACATGGTTAACTCCAAGCCCATCTTTGCTTTTATGGACAATTTGCTCCTCGGATCCTATGTTGAAGTGAGCAGACGTCTTAGTTTGAAAAGGCGCAGATGGGGCACGCTTAGGCGAGAGGCGCCTAGGCTGGCGCCTCACCCACACCCAGGCGAAGCCCATTCTAGAAGCCATGTGAGGCGTGCGCCTCATGGCGCCTCACGCCGAGGCGCAAAGCGAGCCAGGCGCGGTGCCAGAAGAACTTAAAGTTTCCTTCCCAACAAAAAAAAAGAGCTACAAAGAATACTTAAAGCTTGGCTTTGGCTGGCTTTTTCAATCCTCTCAACTTGAAAACTCGACCGTTCGAAACCCTTGAGGCCTTGAATCATCTCAGTCGAAGCCTTCATCTCCTTCCATCAGGTATGTGTATGCTTTCTCTTCTTCTCTTCTTCGTCCTGATGTTCTTCTTCACTTCATTGTGTTCTTCTTCTTCTTCTCTGCTATAGTACATCGGCCGGCCATGGCTGTGTCATCTTTTTCTCCTTTTTTTTTCGTTTTTCTCTCTCCCTTAAGCTCTCATCCTCTCTTTCGGCTTTGTCTGTCCCTGTTCGAGCCATTTTCATCTGCTTAACTCCTCTGTTTTGCGTGTTGCTGACTTGCTGCTCTCCTCCTCTGTTCTGTCTTTCGGCCTTCTGAGTATGGGAAATGTTAGGTTATTTATTTATTTTTTTTATTTTTTATAATTTACTGGGCAGGTAGGGGAGCTGGGCTTTGTGTGTTAGAAATGTTAGGTTTTTTTTTAATTTTTAATTTGCAACAATCTAATTTGCTTTTGGTCAGTGGGAGTGCCCACTGCCAGGCAGTTCGTGTGTGTGTGCGCGCGCTATTGTCTTGTCTTTTTTTTTGGGGGGGGGGAATGCAATTAGTGATTAGTGCCTCACTAACTATTTGTTTGATTGCTATGGAATTTTAGTTTGAGAGTTGAAACGGTGAGTTAAATGGAGGATTCAAACCCAGCCGGTAACACTTCGAGTTCGGCTTCCTCTAAATTGCTTTAAGAACTATGTTAGATTGCCTTAAGAACTATGCTATATGTTGTTCATGTTTTCTTTCATGGCTATGCTTGTTTCTTTGTTTCTAAACTTCTACTAAGTTCTTGCGTGTGTGTGTTTTTACTTTTTAGAATATTGTCGTGCTAAATTACCGTCTTGTGGTCTATTGCGGATACTTTTGGTACTTATATTGATGTTCAATTGTTCTTTGATGTCACTATTTTACTCAATTATCATGAACAAATCCTGAAAATTGTTTTCAAACTTTTTTTTAGCTAAAAAAAGGTTCGCATCCTTCATGCCTCGGGATCCTTTGCGCCTCAGTGCGCCTTGCGCTTTTTCAAACTAAGGCAGACGTACTATTCCCCATTTTTGAAACCTAGAGATTTTGGAATGTTAATGCCTTTTCTAATTATTGAATTAGGATATGCTCTTGCATTTAGAGATTTGCAGTCATTCCGTGATGATGCGTAGGTTTGCGTGAGCAAATGCCCCTATGTGTAATCAGATGTTTTTGTGTGGGTACATGTTGAAACGTATACATTACTAGAGCTGTTGATGATGAACTATTAGAAAAGTGATTAGAGATCATTTTCTATGGTTGGAGGTCATACAAAGTGGTACCTCCCTTCTGTGAATTCTGAATTGTTTGAAGAAATTAAGTGAGATGTGAGATTTTCATATTTATGCATACAAATTTGGGTAATAGGGGTGAATTCCCACTGATCATTGCATAAGTCTTGTCCCCATGGTCACGTACCATGGGCATTGCAGCCTATGATGTTCCTGGTCTTCTATGTGTGGTCGATGTTGTTTATACGATGTATTTTCTTCCATCATGCAACTGCTAATACTATCAAGTCACCCGTATGCTATGCTATCTATCATATGGACCTCAAATCGTGTTGTGGGGCTAGGAATATTTTGGTTAGATGGAACCCTAATGCACCTAGAAAGAAGAGGGGAGAAAGAACCTGGTAGACTTTGAAATTGTCACACCATGTGTGTCACCTACAAGGGTGAATGATCCATACATTATCAGTGCTTTTCTTAGTATTAAACTATTAATACAAAGTTCTAAAGTCAGAGGTCCCTATAGGTGAACCTCCCCTTTCGTATTGTGCGTCCTTAACGTTCCTACGACCCCTAATGGGACGGATGTGTCCTATAGACCATCCAGGCATACCTAGAAGGCCATTAATGTCATTGCCTTAGCTTGAAATAATTGCTAGTTGTGGGAGCCCAACTTTTCGATGTAATTAAGTGTCAACGTAACTACTAGGTAAGTAAGCCTTAGCTTGGGTGTCCTTGTCATTGTCTAAAACACACCGTCCTGGTCCTACAACTGTCTCATATAGCAACATGAGCTGAGGGTTATATCTTGAAAGCATAAAGTTGTTTTGGTGACTAACTTCTAATCATTTTTGGAAAAACCTAAGGCTTATCTTTGACCATCGATTGCAAACTGGGGATTCGCACTCACATGTGCCTGTCTAGATATCTTCCTGCGTGACAATACCCTTAGTCTATATGCTTGCGGTGTAAGTATGACATTATTGACATTGTAAATCTCATGGTAGCTTATATAGATACTTAGATTCGTTATGACATGGTCGTTGATGCGTTTTTTAGTCTAGGTCTGGTTAGGCATGTGGCTGAATTGGCCTAATGATTCGACTTATGTGGCTTGTTGAACAACATGATTGACATGATCATCATGTTGTTATTTGCACTACATGACCTTTATTATCTCATGCTATTGTTTAAAAAAGCGCGCCTAGCCGTGTAAAAGCCCGAAGCCCACACCTCTGCCCCTAGGAAGGGGTCAGGCGCAGCCCATTCATTAAGCGCACGCTTTTTGCGCTTTTCTGGGCTTTTTTTTCCAGGCGCGAGGCGCCCGTTTTTTAGGCTTTTTGGATCTTAATGTACTATTAGAGAAAAAAAGGAAAAAAAAATTACAAATCAAACTTAGAAGCCTCAGACTGCTTCTCACCTCCTCATTCGAACCTCTCTGCTTCTCAGACTGCTCTTCTCCCTCCCCCTCCTTCAGTTCAGCGGCAAACCCTAGCTCAGTGCAAACGAGTAAATGGTCTTCTGCTCCTTTCTACTTATATTTTTCCACCATCGTCCTCCTCCTCCTCCTTCTTCTTAGTGAGTCAAACCCCATGGAAGAGGTTTCTCTCTCTCTCTCTCTCTCTCTCTCTCTCTTGCTTGAAGGGTGCAACTACCGTGCACAGCTACAGTGCCCATCTTCTCTTCTTTCTGTCTCTCGAAGACCCCTCTATCTAAACTCTAAAATCTAAACCTCCCCTTTCTGTCTAATTTCCATGCATCAGGGCCTTCAATTTAATTTGAAGGGTTTATGTTTTAATTTTTAAACTTTTAATTATTTATTGCTTTGTTTAATTGGTTGTGTGTTTTTTTTTTTTTTTGGTGGTTGAAAATTGTAGTGAACTCATTTGTGGTGTTGATTTTTAGGTTGAATTACTTGAATGGAAGATGCTTAGTTGACCTTTATGAGCTATTTTGCTTTGTGTGCTTTGTGTGCTTTGTGTTTTATGCTTTCCTTTTGTGGCTTTGCTAGTTTGTGTATTTTAAGACTGCTACTATCTTATGGTGTGTGCTTTGAGAAACTATGATGTTATGTTATTGTGCTTTATGACTATATGCAATGTTATTCGTGGTTATCTTGATGTTTAATTCCTTATTTGAAGTCATTATCTACATTATTTTCAAAGAAAAATGGTTTGGGAATGATTTTGGAGCATTTTATAGTCAAAGTGCGCCTCGCGTCTGAAAAGCCTGTGCCTTCGCCTCGAAGCCCGCGACCCGGGCTCCAGGACCCTATGCGCTTTTTTGCGCCTTGGGCTTTTTTAATCTAAGTATGCACATATGCATGATATAGTGACTATAGAAGTTTGAATTCGCATGTGTTTACTTCTGTATATTTCATGGTTGGCAAGGATGGCATGTTAGCGCACCAACATCATAGTTGAATTCTTTATTCTAAACTTGATGGGTAAGTCACCTAAAATAACCATTGACATTGCTGAGTACCATGGCATGAGGTGATTGAGTTGTCCTTTACCATATGTTACGTGTTATTGGGGAAACCTTAGAATTGGGGGTTTTATGAG
The DNA here is from genome assembly GCA_002740545.1 of Lophocereus schottii. Lineage (NCBI taxonomy): Eukaryota > Viridiplantae > Streptophyta > Magnoliopsida > Caryophyllales > Cactaceae > Lophocereus > Lophocereus schottii. The sequence continues at coordinate 7,240 of NCQV01061515.1, forward strand.
CTTATATGCTTATTTCCACTGGAACTATGGGGTTATTGTCGTGTTGTCATGCCACCTTTCTATTTACTAGTAATTCGCAATCCTAGAGACCAATACTTGCTTGAATATGTGAACACCTATGTACTTCATATAACACGATGATGTGCTAGGTGTGCTTGTGGTCGTAATAGGGTCTTTACAGTATCACTTGATCATCGAATTGTGAAACATGGTGTTATTGTGATGAATCGAATTGTGTGATCTAGTTTGGCTTAGTTTAGTTGCATTATATACCTGTGATATTCTAATAAGGGTTAAAAAGGACTCAGAGTCATGTCTATGAGCATGTCATTATACTTGCATGTTTCCATGATTTAGAGATAGTCAGTTTCATGTGAAGGCCCTAGGGTAGAATTTTTTATCAGCTAGGCTAATCTGATTACATTGTCTACTTGATTGTCCTTTTAACTATGCGCCTTCGCTAGAGGTCTGCCTATTCGTTGGTTGCAGATGTAATTATAATGTGAGGCATTAGCCTAGAAACTCTGAGTGGGGTTAACCCCATGGTACTTGCCATGTCATATTCCGTAAAACCACCGGAACTAGAAGCCTCCTCAGTGACGATCCTCATTTGGAAGAGCCTATCCGGGTAGCTGGATTAGTGGCCAAGCTATATAAACGCATTGTTAGATACGGTGACGTCATGCCAACTTAACCTCTGCCTGGGGACAACTTCCCTATCTCCTTTAAACTTGTGTACAAGAAATGTACTGAACCTCCTCTGCCTATCGGCTTGCACTCCTATTAGACCATTTTCATAGGCTGTTTCTTTGCTTGCTAATTGATGATTGCTTGTATTGCCTTCAGTAATTTGCTCATTATATGCATGTAATATTAATTGTTGCTGTTGATTGTCCTTGATTTTTGGGGTGCTGAGGTGTTCTATCATATGTCGTGCGAGCTTGTTTGTCATTTTGCGTGTTTTTGTTGTTGTTGTGATGCTACTCTGTTGTGGTACAAAAGCCTCTAGTTGATTGACTTACTCCTAAATGATTCGATTCCTTCATGCTTTAGGTTCAAATTGATTTAGCTCATCTGCTTTGACTGAACTTTGTTATGTGCCATTTATTGTTATGGATCAAAATCCTTTAGATGTCAACTCATATGGATGTGCGAATGGATAGTTTTCATGCTAGTTGATTGGATGTATGATTGAAAATTTGTGTTCGTTTAAAATTAGTTTAATATGTTTATCCATGCGAACTCATTGCTTCTCTTGTACTCGATTGGCCTTAAGCGTCTTAATAGAGTTAGCAGACACTTAAAGAGGATTGGTGTGGAGGAGATTGGATGCCATAAACTTCTTTTTCTGATTTGAAAGTCATATTTAATTGTAAAGTAAGGTTTTGGATTCTCTTGTTGAGTTTTTGTGGTTTGTGCCATGTGTATGTGTATCTCGTGTTTTACTGGACCGCAGACTTTGGAATTTCAAGGACGAAATTCTTTTATGGGGAAGAGTGTAATGGTCGAGGATTTTTGAGTTTGAGCTAACTAGCTAGATCAATAATTATGGTAGCTATGTTTTAATATATTACCTATATACTGCTTATTTTGCGTGTTGATTTTAAGAGGGACTTAGTTTTTGAAATTTTCTCGATTATTATATGACTGTGTAGAATTAGGAGAATCGTTTAGAATTAGGTTGACTCAAGGTTGTGTGAGATTATGGGATAAATTTCCAGCAAATCCTCTTCAATCCCAACAACAGCTATGCATCAAAGGACTTGCTTTCGGTTGCCACAAGCCTCTTGCAGCTTTCTCTCATAATAGTGAAACAATAGATTACTAAAAGGCAAAGATCATAGTGAGAAAAAGCACAGAGCAGCGACTGCAGGGGATGAAACACTCAAAATGGACCCTTAAAACCTAAGTCGACAACCTCTGTAAACAAACACAGCAGAAAGAGAAACTTCGGTGACTTTCCGGTGACCAGAAAAGTTGCCGGCGACAGGAACTCTGGCGGAATACTCACTGTCGGCAACCACGCCAGCAACCTTAAAAAGGGCGGAAACCAACAGGAGAGAAGAAGGTTTGGAAAAAACGTAACAGACGGCTGGAAATGACTCACTGGCAGCAGGTGAGCATAGGCACGCTGTTGGCAACAGAAACTGCTGGGAACCCGACCAGCAACATTAATGACGGAAGAAACCAACAAGAGACAAGTAGAAAGTGGCAAAAAGAAGCAATTGGCCGGAGTACACCCATCACCGTGTGTGAGCAGAAAAGACAGGCGCTTCCAGGGACCCCAGGTCCTGCGGACCCCAGGTAGAGCTCTGATGACCTCGAGTCAGTCGTAAGACATCCATGAAGCGACTGCCCTCTCTCAGGCTCTATCTCTCTAGCCCTCACTTATATAAAAGAATTGATTTTTTGGAAGCTTCATAATGTGTTTTCCTTAGTCATGATGGGTGAAAGATAATAAGTTTGGTTTGATGGTGGCTATGATGGGAGGGAGGTTAGTGGTTGGTACATATTGCTTCACGACAATAACTCTGCAATTGTTGATGAAGGTGATTAAAAATCACAATTGGTCTCAAATGATAGCCTTTAGTTGACATAAAATTTGCTTTGATACCAAATTGGGGGAGATCCACTCCAACAGAAAACACTCTATCTTATTTCATAATCCAACTCTCAAATAAAGTAGAGGAAAGAGGTATTTATCGGTTAAAAGTTAAAAACTGTTAACAAGACAAGGGGAAGTATCCTAGTATCCCAAGATACCTTAAATACAAATACTAGTTTCCTGATCTTAATATGGCATATTTTAAAATATATTATCCTAAAAAATGCGAATCAAATAAAATCCGAAAATACAATAAAAAAACTAAAGAATACAACTATTTCCTAATCCTTATGGATTTATATTGTTAGTCATAAATCTCAAATGTCATTTTCTCGCCATGCACATAAGAAGCGCGAGCTTGGTGCAGATGGCTAAAATATCGGCTTATTTTATGTGGTACAGTTTATAAGCAGTCCAAAATGGAGTGGACTTGGGGAGGGGGATGTTAAAAAAAGGACAGAGAACTGTGGCATGAACCTTATCTCATCAAGAATTCTTTTATTTGTCTTTTATCTGTTATTCCTTTTTTCCATAACTGTTTTTACTTCATCTGAGCGAGTTTGCAGCTTTCAATCCTTTGAATTCCTTCCAATTGTCTTTTCCAAAACGATGTTATGCATACTAGCTTACGATCAGCTGCAAAGATGGATTTTACTGAGGTGAAAGTTTTTGGCATGCTTATTCAGTCTTTCAGTATTTTTGTGCATCTGTACATTTGTACAAAAGATAATCATAAATACTGGCTGCACACGAAAACGAGAAAAAGAGCCATACCTCAAGGAGGCAAGATGTCTGGGTCATGACTCAAGAGAGAAGGTGAAGCCCATATGAACCAGGGTCAAGAAGGCAAGGGTTGTATGTGAGGCTCAAAGCTTGAGCATCCTAGTGTGTTATTAGAGACGGTACCAACAAAAGTTCGAGGCTAAATGACTCGGATATTGACGATTACTGAGTCGTAGTGTAATTTACTCTGGCATTATTATAGGTTGAGAATTGTTTTGCAATCTATGTGATATGATGGGTTTGGTCTCGTGTAGCTAGTGGTATAATGTTCTAGTGTCCACTCACGATATACACCATTAATAATAGTGCTGGGCAGTTTCAAATTAATAGTTGACTTTCTTCTATTACTGTATGGCTTGTTTTAGCCTTTCTGGTATGTATTTGTTATTCTACCTGTTCAATATCTGGCCTTCCTGTGCTCTGTTATGTGTGGGTGTTAAACTGAATAGTGTGAGATTTATATCCTTTAGTAATCTCTTATGCATTTTTAACTATAGAATGCTGATGTTTATGATCTCAACAACACATGGCAATCCGTGAGCAAGTACGATATAGGATCCTGTTAAGGGTGCTCACTGTTCTATTCAGGATGTTCTATTCAGGGAGTAACAGTTTGTACTGAAAACGTATTTAACTTAACATGGAAGAGTTCAAATTCCAGATGAAATGAGTGGACTGGATTGAATGAGCTGTGTATAGGTCCAATGCAGTAGGTAAGAAGCACAACACCATGTTCCCTCTTTCCTGTTGAAACTAGTCCCCTTCTTCTGTGAGCTCTTCTGTGAGCTAGGTGTATGGTTGCTACTTTTCTCGTCTCTGAAAAAGGGAAAAAAAAGTCGCCATATTGTCAGCCACTTCGGGCAGCTTTTTTGGGATCGTGATACTCGGGCTTATGAATATCAGGCAACGAAAGTTCTTGTCCTTACTTTGAAATGTCCTTTTGCTACGCTTAAGGAAGGCCCATCTCATCTTTTTGAAGGTTTGAGGTAAGTGCTTCCGCATCTTGCCTCATGATTGTTGTAGCATTCATGCTGCAGTGGGCTACATTGACTTCAGGGCTGTTCCAAAATAGATGCATTACGAGTCAGCTTAGTTCGTACTGACTGAGGCTGTTTGAGAACTTTGCGGGCTGTCCCATGGAGGTCGAGAGTCAACACCTAGTATAAATACAAAATCTGGCTTACATGTGTCTCCCTTCCCTGTCATTGAGAGACTTTATAACTCTAGTGTGACAGAAAGGGGGGGCGGGTGATTGAGATTGTTGCACCAATACGTTTACCTCATACATCCTATGTGCATGAATGCATGTTTATTGAGCTAATTAAAAATAGTGGAGGAAAAGAAGTTCTGGTGGGCAATTCAGTATGCAATTCTTTGGCCTATTTACTGACTCATGGTCTAAGGCTTCTGAGTTTTTTTTGATGTCAAAGATTGAAGCTTTGTGCAAATTCTCGGTTTTAATGGGCAACTCCAGGTGATGATGAGAAATCAAGAAAATAGCAGATGAAACGATTGAGTTCTTTAACTTCGAATGTTTGACTGGAAGCTATTGCAATGGTATATGTCATGGGGATGCAGCAGGGTTGGGCATTGGGTTGGGCCCCAAGTGGGTGAGTGGGTTGGGCCAGCTTAGAGAGGATCAAGGCCCACATAATTCTTAATGGGGTTGGGCCCTTAACAGGCCGTTCAAATAAAGCTTTTAGAGGGTCAGCCTCGGGTCCTCAATGAGTGATCTGCTTGAGCCCTTTCTTCCCTCTGCCCGCTGATCCCTTCTCTCTCCTCCCTGCTCTCTCGCTGTGTTGTCTCTCCTCCTATGCAGCTTTCCTTGTCTTTCGCCTCTTGTGACCAAATTATGTTGTTTTTGTTTGTTGCCTTTTATTCTCTTTCGTAATCATTGTTAATTATCTGGGTCAGGGTCATTTGGCCCATGAACTGGCCTGACTTGTAATTGGGTTCTTACTGGCCCGACTCAGTCCATCTGGTGAATGGGTCGATCTGACCTGTCCCATTGCCCAGACCTCCGATGTGGGGTGGGTTGGACAATCTCGTGAATTTTGAACTGTGTACTCAAATATAATTGTCAATTCAATTTTGGTTCTTTGTTTCCTAACTTGCTGTGTTTTCTAAGCGGCAGATTAGCCATGGGTGGATTGCCTGCCGCCGACCAGAACGCTGAATCAGTGGCCAAAGCCCTCGAGCCCAATCAAAAGCCTAAGAAGAAGATATGCTGTGCTTGCCCCGAGACAAAGAGGTTAAGAGACGAATGCATAATAGAACATGGTGAATCTGCATGCACCAAGTGGATCGAAGCTCATAAGCAGTGCCTTCGTGCGGAGGGATTCAATGTTTGATGACTTTTCTTGAGCCAGAGCACGCTGAACGTGGGTGAAAATTTTTGCAAAAAGATTCAGAGGTTCTTTTTGGACTTGCATGTGTACTTTGATAAATTTTGTGTGAAAAAAATAATTGGAACAGTGAGAACAGTTATTAATTTTTTTTTGAAAAACTCAATAGCTTAACTTTTTGATCAAAAATATGGTTGCATTTCATATCTGTATTTTAGTTAAATATAAGAGATGTTACGATATATAATAACTCTTAATTTGGGTTTTGTTTATGTGAGATTTGGTTGAGATTTTACGATATAGCTTTGTTAATTTTATCTTGGAAGTTATGGATATCATAATTTCTTCAATTTTGAGTCACTGGCTGTATAACTTTAGTGAAAACATGTGTAATTGGTGAGCCCAAAAATTTGACTCACCAGTAGGGGCTTTGTACCAGCTTCTGAGTCAAGTTTGACCTTACAGGTTTTTCCATCTCTAATGAAAGAGTTACAATTATAGTTCACTGTATAAAATAATACATATGGACCAATTTTTTACAACATACAACTTTTTCCTAAAATCCAAAAAAATACAAAAACTCAATTAAAGCCAAAAAAAGGAAAAGAACAGAGAAGGACAGAAAAAATGGATGAAGCGAGCTTGCTCAGGCCCCTACAGCCTCC
>NCQV01061554.1:8340-21701 GCA_002740545.1 Lophocereus schottii
TCTATTCGAATGTTATTGCTAAATCAGTAAAATTGAGCTTAAATTTTTTTGAAGGCTATTATTAAGAATGCTGCGCTTATATATGAGGGTTTTGTGAATTATTTATTCGTTATGACACTAATGAACTGAGTATGTAGTTGGATGGCTTGAGGTGAAACTATTGAGAAATTGAAGTCCTTATGGTCGATGTTGTGTGAGGAGGTAGCCTGGGTTGTGAATTGCCACAATCATGTGGATTGCGAGGCCATGTGTGGGTCATTGGGCCAACTCTGCCAAGTTAAGTTATAAAGTGTTATGAATGTGCTATGTGTGACCCCCCCTCCCCCTTAAAAGTGTTAAATGATGCTATCTGATTGATTTTGAACCTACACATCTTTAAAAAGGGTCGTTAAAGGGTAGTTTTCAAAATTGGGAACATTTTGAGCATTTACCAGTTGCCTATTGGTTTGTTAAGATGTTCGAAGCGTAGAAAGGTCCTAAATCATCGAACTACTCATTAAATGACTCAACTGAATAGTCGATAGGTTTAGGAAGTTAAAAAGCAAACTAGTAGTGAGTTCGAAAATGTCTTCAGGCTTTAGTTCGTTTATATCTCCTTCTTTGAGTTTTAAAAGGACTCTAAACGAACTAAAAATGGGCAACTAGAGGAGTTTATTACGAAATTAGTTTAAGTTTTGTGCTAGCTAAGTACTTTGAGTTTCGAAAGTGTTTTGAATTGCGAGTTGGCAGCTCCATTGCGATTTAAGAGGCCACCAAGTTGAAGTATGAAGTATTCAAACGTGCAACATGTGAACCCCCCCTTTTATGTCGTTAAGCTTTATCATGTGCGTGAGGCTGAGTTCAAAAAAGAAGGTTTTCATGGTTGAAAGTAAAAATAACCATGTCTATTAGCAAATGATTGCCTATTTTTAATAATACGAATACAGTTTTTAAGGTATAAAGGATTTTGAAAAGGAGCGGTGTTGGAAGAAAATTATGTTTTCGTATTATGAACTCAAAAAGCATATGTATGAATAAGTATAAACATGTATGTGTGTGAACAATTATATTCATGCTTATGTGCACGTGGAGGAGCTACTCTAGGAACTTTAAACTTAAGTTTGAGACTCAGGGACGGTGGCTGAGTATCCTGCTCGGTATATCATAAGCTACGTTAGGATGATTCAAGGACGGTGGCTGAGTATCCTGCTCGGTATATCATAAGCTACGTTAGGATGATTCAGGGATGGTGGATTGATTCCCTCCTAAAGTCTAAGTCTGTAAGTTATGTCTCAGCATAGTATGATGCCTGTCCGGATAGGCATATGTTGCCGTTCGAGTTTGGCCGGCTCACGATGGCAGTAACAAAGTACCTCTGAGAGTCTAGACTCGTCACTCATACGATTAAATTATTATGCATGTTTCTTTTAATAAACGATGATCTTACACCAAGGGTATTTCTTAATGACTAAGAAAAGCAGTTGGTATTCTGTAATTTTAAGTATTTCAAGAAAATGAAATATTTTAAGTGACATTACGAGGCCAGTTCGAATGAGATTCGAAAGGCTTATAAGGGTCATTAAAGGACCGATACAAAAGCGGCTTCTTTTTGGAATATAAGCCTCAAGAGGAGAAGTAAAGTATTTTCAAGAAAAGAAAGAAAGCTTTCAAATGTGCATATCATAGCATATCTTATGAATGGGTTTCCAAGCATAGTTCAAATGAAATTTCAAATGAAGTGTAGTTATATCCTAGTAATGCATCAAACATCTAAGCTTTCAAATGTGAATATCATGTGAAAGCAAGTTTCTTGCCAAGTCTTTCTTACCAATATGAGTATTTCAGGAGCTTTTAGAAAGAATTATAAGCCTTAAAGAAGCTAGCATGATTTGTAAACTATGTTTGGAACATATCATGAGTCAGTGCGTTTTCAAAAGTGTGTTTGAAAGCATCTTACTCAATCCTTATTAATTACTTGATTATGTGCCTAAATGCTTGTCAGTAGGGAGGTCTGGCCATTGAGGGCTTAGAAATGAGTTTGAGAGGCTAGTATGAAGTTGATAGGTGGTAATCTTTCCTTGGGGACTATGATTGTTTATTATGATAGTAATGTATAAATGCCTGAGATGACTATTATTGGTATTATTGCCTACAACAGTTTTGGTTTTAAGGAGTCGAGGAATACTCACTGAGCGTGTGGTTGCTCATCCCATTACTCTTTCCCCTTGTTCCTAAGTTTTGTTTATGACAGGTAGAAGTTGATTCACTTATGCTGCGTTAGAGTTTACCTTTGCTTAAAAAGGTGTCATGCGTGCTCATAATGAAGTGGCCTTGCTATTAAATGATGTAATGTAACGTATCCTCAGTTTGTGAATGTATATAAACAAGTACTCTAGTTAATATAATGCATAAAGTTTGAAAGCCGCTCTATATGGCTATGTGAGCCAACCATCTTATTAGCTAGTTGCTTTTTAGCTGAAGTTGGGTACATTTTGGGATGTAAATTCCAATACCCCGGATGTGTGATCCGTTGGGTTGTATCTTTTATTTCTTACTTTATTATTAAACTATATTGTTTGGGGTACTCCGAGCGAGTGGCTGGTTGAGCTATAGACTGCGGCATATAGCCATTGAGCTTACGCTAGAGTTCTTTACGCATCCGTTGATTGCAGGGATTTTAATGTAATGCTTTTAGCCCATGAAATGGCCACTTTTCAGGCGGAAGTTTATCCGTTTCACCCCAGAAGCTAAATAGGACTTAAGCAAATGTAATACTCTCAGCCATAGTGGTTGGGGGCATAACAAGATGGCAGCAGAGCAAGATCCTGCGACCACAAGTTGCAACCTGAGTCTTGCATTTCACATAATTAGCTAGGAATGCATTCATGATGATGTGATATATGCCTACTTTGGTGTGCAAATGTCTGTTTTATGTGAATGTTGGTGCGTTTCGCTAGTTAGGTGCAACTTGAGTGAGCTCATTAATTGAAAGAATAAATTGGTTGCTAGGGTGCATGCCGAGTGACTTGTATTCTCATCAACAAGTTAAGTGTTAGCCCAATCGAAAGTTGTTTTGCTCATACACCTTGGCGATTTGAATCAAAAATTTCAAGTGCACATGATCTGAACTCAAACAACTGAGAATGTTTTAACCCCAAGCTCATTGTTGACCGTTAAGTACGATTTGCTCCTCTGGGCCGATAATAAAGCGAGCAGAGGCACTCAATAGTTGGTAGGGAAAGAACTAGAAGCGGTTAAACCATCCTCCTTTTAAAAACATAGAGGTTTTAAAAGTTAAGACCCTTCTAATTATCTGGTTAGGCCTTAAGGTTGCATCTGAAGACTTGCATTTGTTATACATTGATGTTTTAAATACCTACATATCAATATGGATTTGTTGCTTGATGTGTTCATAACAAGTTGTTAGTAAGTAATTAAAGGTTGTTTTCTTGACTAAAAGTCTTTTTAAATGATGCCCCTCTTTACGTGACTTCTCATTTACTGAAGGAACGATGTGAGAACATCGTATATGCGCATGTCAATATGGGTGATTGTGATAGAGTCTAGTTGATTGTTGTCCAATTGTTATTCCTGGCCTTTGTGTACGTGCCATTAATGCTTGGATGAGGTGCTAACCTGAATTGTCATTTACGTAAGGAGTCTTCCCTATTTCCCATCACGTAACCACTATTACTCACGAGTCGGCTCAGCGTTATGGTCATCGGGGCATAGAACGCTATTCTTTTCATAAGAATGATAGTGTCCTGGCTATATCAACCCTAACACACCTAGAACAGGGATAAAAGGGAGAACCTAACAGACTTTGGAATTGTTATCTGTTCGTGCCAAAAATGTGTTATTTTTACGATACTTTTGTGCCTGATTTATGCTCGTTATAATTGTTATTTTTAGGTTTTTATTCGATTTTGATTTTGTCTGAAGGTTTTGAATAATTATGCAAAAATGCAAGAAAATGATGGAAAAATGCTGAAATGCTGGAAAGAAAGAATTGAGTCAAATTGACCCGACCTAATCCCAAAAGCCTGTTTGTTCAGCCCGAAGAAAAAGAAAAAATATACTAAAACCTAACCTCGCCCCCCCCACGCGTGCAGCTCACGTGATTTTGTTAACCCCCCTTCTTAATTCTCACTTTCTCTCTCCTCTATTTTGGCCTCCCAACCCAGTAAACCCGAAATTCCCCCTCCCCTGCTTCACATTCATCTTCACCCCCCTTCATCTCCATCATCTCAACCCTATCTCTCCCTATCCACTCCCTCTTTTCTTCTCTCATCCCAATCCCACATCACTAGCCTCTCCAACAAACTGCCAGCGCACCACCACTACCTCGATCCATCTCCACCATCCACATCTGGGCGACGTTGATGGCCAAGATCGAAGGGAGACGAGCTTAAAGATATATAAAGGAAGTAGCGGTGGTTGCAGTGACGGGAGCAAGGACTAATTAGGTAACAATCTAGGGTTTTAGGTTAGGTTTAGTTTAAGTTTTAGATTTAGTTTTAATTTTGTTTTCAATTCTAAGAATTTAAGATTTGTTAACGATTAGGACTTCGATGTTTCGATCTGCTTCGGCCTTCAATTTCATGGAATTGTGCTTAGTTTGGTTAATTTGGAGTTGAAATTCAAGATTTTTAGCTTGTAATTGCAATATTTTGGGCACAAGTTTAATGAGTTTTGATCCTCTTCCTCCCTTGTTTCGATCTGTTGATGCATCAGTAATGGCAAAATCCGTCATGGTTAATGAGTTTTGGAGCTATGTTTTGGTTGTCCCATGGTAAATTCAAATCCTCTCCCCTCTTTTGCTCTTTATTGTTTGTGTCCTATTCTTCTATTCTTCAAGTAGCTCTATTTCGATTCTACTGCTCCCCCTGCCCAGTTTACAAGCTCAATTCGAATATGGTGGTTGAATGATTCTTTCCCCCTCCCCTGTGGGTTCATTTGTCTTATTTATTTAGGTTGATTTGGGTTTCATTATTTGCTCGACTGCTTGGTTACCTTGATGCTATGTTATCAAAATTGAGAGAATGAGTTTGGAACATTGATTGATGTTGGATTGTTATTGGAAGTGGATTGAGTTGCTTAAGCCCCTAATCTGTCATCATTTCCCTCTCACTAGTCTAGAATACGCATTTGTTTTGCTAGGAATGAGTGGAAGCTTTGCTTGGATTGTGTATTGGTTTTGCTTGGTTTCTGTTTTGGGTTGAGCTATTACTATGGATTTCATTTTTATCAGCTTATTATCTGTTTTCCCGTGTAGGTTTCCTCCCATTTAATTCCATTTACTTAATTAATCTTTAATCGTAGTTTAGGTGCTATTCAAAAGGGCAGCAATTAGGTTCCTATAAATCCAATGCAGGTTTAATGGCTACTATATTTTGTATATTTAGTAAACTCTTTGATTAGTATAAAATTACTAGTTCAATCTTGCTTCATGACCATTTAGAATTAATGATTTAAATTGTTTACGGTTTTAAATTAGTTCATAATGATGCTAGATTAGTTTACTTTCGAACTTAGTGACCTTAATCTTATCCTCGTCCCCGAGGACATGACCTTCAAGTACTATAGCAAAAGTTGTATGCTTGCAGTCTTTAGTTTACACTCGAAATATCTCAACGAGTTTTTGGCGTCGTTGCCAGGGGCGACCGCATGAGATTACGTCATATTTTCATTTCCTCAACTACTTTCTTTTTAGTTGCCTATGTTCTATCTTACTTTGTTTATTTCATTATCAATTGTTATTAGTTGTGTTCATTTCTTGAAAAATCCCAAAATCCAAAAAATTTAGAAAAACTTGAAAACCCCTAAAAAATTGAAAAACGTTAAAAAATTTTAAAAACAGAATGCCAGTTTTTCATGTCCCACAATATGAGCATGAACCTTTTTGGAGTTATCTTTCAAAGCTTTATGAATATTGTGCTCAACTAAATCATAACTTTGAAAAACAGAAAATTTATGAGGTCATTGTTGTGGGTCTAAATGTTGAGTTAAGACGCTTTGTTGAATCAATTTGTCCTGCCGGTTTAATAGAATTATTATCTAAAACTCAAGATGAAGTTTGAGATTTTTTTGAAAAATTAGCTTGGAAAACCTATGCGTTTGAATAAACTAATGAGACTTTTAGATACTCAACTCATGCAGAGTATGATTTTTATGCTAATTCTTACCCTTTAGACCACTTTATGAATTCAAGTGACTCATATGACTATGATATGCCTCCTGTTTTTTGTGATTATTATGAATATCCTGATCATGATTCTCATATTTGTCCTTATCGTGCTTATGTTGATGCTACATGTGCAAGTTTTGAAATGAAGATTAATGAATTGTCTGATCAAATGATAGAAACCATGAAAGCGAGAATTGCTGCACATTCCAATTGTTTAAACCAAAATAGGGGGGACTTATAGTGAGCTTGATTTTAGTTTAGGATCTCCTAAACATGATATTGGTCTTGATGATGGTTTTGAGCCCTCTTATTCTGCTAGGCCTCACTTGAATGAAGGCATGTATTTGCCTAGTCTACATTAAGAGAGTGACCTCCCTATATCTCTATCGCCGGACCCTGCACCCTGCACTAGCTCACCTAAGGGCATCACTGATGATGTCCTAGTTTCTGCTGATCCACCTACTACTTTGAACGTCTTTTGTGAGTTTGATGTGGGTGAACAACCTAATACTATTAGTGAGTTAGATATAAGCATCACACCTGAAGTTGGGCCTCATGACTCAAATAATTCGAAAGATATTTCACAGGAGTTATGTGATGAGGTAAGTGAACCCACTATTTTAAACTTTGATGATGATATTCTATATGCAGAATATGAATCTTTTGTATTTGGATTTGATGTTATTGAAGGTCTTGATGTTGGTTTTCATGTTGAATATGAATCATTCTCTCTTGATCTCTTCATTCCTGAACTTCTATTTAAATTAGATGATGATATTCCATATGCGAGATATGAATCTTTTTCATGTGGGTTTGATGTTAATGTGCGTTTGGATGAGGGTGTTCGTACTGATTATGGGTCCTTTTCTTTTGAATCCATCCAAACTAACTTCCTTTTTGAATATTACAAGTCTGAATTTTTTGAGTATGAGATCATTACCACTGAGAATTTCGCTTTAGGCTAGATTCATACACATATTGGACTTAACAGACTTGTGAAATTTATACCCCCTATTTTGCCTAGACTGTTCGTTTATGCTGATATAGTTTTTAGGCCAATGACCTTAATACTAGCTCATTCTAAGTACGTCCATTTCCTTTTGGATTGGGCTCAACTGTTTGATAAGTTGAAGCGGGCCCTTACTTGTGCTTTATTGGCTAGATGGATGTACTCTTTCTGGTTCCAACTCACTACTTTTCACTGTTTCTATGTAATTGAGAAGTGGGCTTCTTTGTTTGATAAGTTGCTACGTGCTTTAATGAGTTTTAACTTGAGTTGCACTTTTCAGCTTAATATGGAGTGGTTGATGCTCCATAAGCCTCATATTGCATCATCTTCGTAAGGCATAGTTTGGATACAACCTGTATCTAACCTGGTATGATCGTTCCACCCTCCCTTCTTCTCTTTTCATTTCGTTTTTTTTCTTTTTTGTGCTTAGTCGTAGATAATGAGGACTGTGAATTGTGATGGGTGATCAATCTTGAGGAGTAATTTGGAATTTCTTGAGCCACGTGAGTTATGAGCACCCTTGATTATTTTGTGAATACTTGATAGTTGTGAATATCTATGTAATAGCCCTACCCTAAATCATGTTTATTTATTTAATTAAGCCATGTTATTCATTTTTCTCATTTATTTATCTCATTTAATTATCCCGGTTGGAAGAATTCATTGTGGGCCCTACTTTGCAATTCGAATTTCATTTACCGAAAATAATTTTTCGAAGAAATTGATATTAGGCCTCGATGATTACGATTTAAAAGATTAAATTATTTTTCATGACATCGCAATTAATTTTGAGTAAAAAAAAAATTTCAAGCGCACTCGGTTTGAGCTAGTTTTTGAACCCGAGCCCATTTAAGGCCAATTTTGGCCCACCAAGATTTGACCCTATTTATTTGTCTAATTACCATCATTAAGCCTTAATTATCATTAGCAAAAGCTGATTTTTGTGCTTAATTTTCAGCCAAGCATTTTTGCTTAAGTTCATTTTACACCAAGCAATTGTTCAAGACACTTTCTCTCCCCTCTTCTCTCGTCTTCTCTCCTCCTTCTCTCTACCTCACAGCCAGCAAACCCCTAGTCCCTATTATGGTGTTTTCTGGCCACTTCCTGGCCAGCATCTGGCAAGGAATTGCAACCTCCAACCACCTTTCCCAACCGGCTATCACTTCCCACCCTCAAAATTACCAAATCTCATCTCCATCTCCACTTGTTTCAAGCCCAAATTAAGTGACTTCAATCTTGTTCTTTGAATTTTTGGTTTTTGCTTCTTGTTTTGGTTGTTTTAATGGTGGATTATGTTGTTTTTATTGAATTAAGAATCATCTTCTTGATGGATCATGGTGGAGTTGAAGTTAGAGTTAGGGTTTTATCTTAATCATGCAAACTTCATGTTCAAGTGTTGGATTTTGATTGTTTTAAATGAGATTTTGTGATCTTTGGCATTGGTAATGAATATTAAGATGTTTATGCTGATTTATATAAGTTAAAGAGTGATTTTAGTTGGTGGTTATGTGAAGAAAAGATTGCAAATAGGTGGTTACTAAGCTGTTAACAGACCTGAAATAGGGGTCATTTCCGGAGAAACCTGGTATTAATTGGCACATCCAGAATTCATTATTTTTGATGTAGTGATAGCGTGAAGAGTTAGCTTTCAATAGGATTTGTCATTACTCAATTTTGAGCTGTGTGGACAAGGTTATGACCAATTTACTGAAGACTATGCACAATATATTGAAACTGGGAATAGTTTTGAACAGTGGAATTTATGAAAAACTAGGTATTTATTAGATCATTGAAAATTTGTAATTTTTGGTTTATGGATAGATCAATGAGTTATCTTTCACATGCCTTTTGAATCACCTTAATCTGAGTTCTGTGGAAAAACTTATGGTCATTTTCCTACGACTGTGCAGATTGAATTGAAATTGTGGACGTTTGTATTTTATCCTAATTTTAGGGACCTTAGTATGTGAATCATGCATTGTCTCCAAAACAAAAGTTTTAGTGGACATTATAAGCTTCTCATATTGGGGTTTTACATGCTATTTGGAGATCGGGAGTGAAAGGTATGGATTTCATAATGCAGACTATCAAACGGTAACATGAGTGAATACAAAAATCGTGACATTCAGAAATATCTTCAGAAGTTTCTATATTTTTATGGGTATTGCAAGGAAATTACAAAGTATAGTGAGTTTAACAAGTTTGATTATGTACAAAAGCTTACTTGGGTTGAAAACTGAGTTAAATAAATATGAAAATGAAATTTGGGAAGTGAGCAAAGTCAAAATCAGTGCCCTTTGGACCAAGTTAGCGTGTTATATGAGCTTTTATAAACCTCATAGCACCCCTTATGGCATTAAACCATTTGTCACTGATTTTAGAATATTAAACCTTTTATTATCCATTTCAGAAGCATTACACTCTCCATTATCCATTTAAGAAACATCAGAAACCCATATTTCATTTATATCAATTAAATCTTTTCTTTATTACCTCAATCATTTCCATTTGGTATATTTTGCTTCAATTTGTTATATTTCAAGTTCAATAACCCTAACTAATTTATTACTCAAATCATTTTGATTTAACTTGTCTTATATTGAATTAAAATCAGTTCATTTTAGTTTAACTTCTCTTATATTGAATTATTGGAATTGTAGAAGTCTTTTTAAATAAATCAATTTCCATTAAAGCCATAAATTATGTCAGTGAACATGGCTTACTAGCTACATTTATCTATAATTACATTTCCTAAACAGAAATGGGGCCTAGTCTATCGTTTCCATTGTGCATAAGTATTATTATGTGAAATACCATTTTAAGGACTTCAGGTACATCTATTGCCTGTATCTTTAGAAATTACAGTGTATTTATCAACGTTATCATGTTTTGGTAAGTACATTAATAAATCAGTTTCCACAATAATTTATCATTTAATTAGTAACCCCGTCAGTTATCATCTATAGGGCATTCGCCCTTCAGTTACCCGCACGGCCTCAGGTCAGGTCTTCGATCGCCTTGGTAGGTGTACACCTATCCATAGATCGTAACAGTATCAAGGGGTTCACTATCAGATAATAACTAGTAATGCAGCTTTACATCATCCGATTCACTGTTTTTACTTAAAATGAATTGCAAACTAGGCCCGACCAGTGTTTCAATGATCATTTAACAATTCAGGAATGCATGTACTGAGCTTCGACTCACAGTTCGAAATATTTTTGTGTTTTGTTTCGGGCAAATGTTCAATGAAAAGCCCTTATACTAACAAATCAACTGAACAGAATAAGTGAAGTAAGAAAATCCTGATGGATCAGAAGAAATACAGTATATGCATACCTTAAAGCTATATATTGAATTCTTCTGTGGATTAAGATGTAGACTACATAGTGATTTATTTTACTATTATTTATAAACCCTTCATTGGTTAACACTTGATGTGAGTGTATATGTTTGAGGTTATGCTTAGCTATTTTATTTATAGTACTTATGTTTCAAATCTTGTCCTTTTGGACAACAGTAACGCCCCTATCATTGGGTTTATCAGAATATAATTAAGGGATTATTAAGGAAAATACAAACAATGAAACATATTTAATTGGGGGCGTTGCAGATTTGGTATCAGAGCCTAGGCTGAGATTTTCTTTATGGGATATAGAGTATAGAGTTAAGATAATGAGAAATTGGTTAGTGAGAACTAAGGATTATTATGATATCCTTGGAGATTTGTGGCACCGGTAATGTCTGGTTATCTCACCCATATTCTACTCGTATATTCTTCTTCGTCAGATGGATTTATATAAAGTATATATAGTTTGATCTCAAGTAGCAGATTTGACAGAGATTTTGAATAACAAGTTGAAGGTGCTCTAATGCATTTATGTAAGTATGGTCCTATGAGCCACCCATCTTAATGGTATGCTATCTTTTTAGCTGGAATTGTTTATTTTTGGATGTAAGTCCCTGTACCTCGGGTGTTTAGCCTGTAAAGTTATGGTCTCTAGCGTGTAGCCGTTGAGCTTGAGTTGATATCCTTTTATACTTCTAGTCAATGTAGGGGATTTGATGTAGGGCTTTAAGCCTGGAAAATGACCAGTTTGCAAGCGAAACTCTGCCCATTTCACCCCAGAAATTTAAGGATCACTAACACTTCGAGCCTTAGGGATGGGGGTTGTTACCAATGTGTCCTATAAAAGGCCCTTGACTCATTTTGAGGTTAAACGCATAGGGAAAATTAAGTATGGGCAGATTACACATGTTCGATCAACTTGACAGTTTTGATCAGTGCACAAGGACCGACTTTGAAGTAACTTTTGTCCATGATCAACATAATTTACACAATGGATTCCTATCCTGAATTTAAGGTTAGGGAGATATCTTTTATGTGAAACAAGCTTCATGGTCACTTGGTTATTCAAAACTACTGGACAAGTCAAAGTCTGTAAATTGGGTCGAATCCTAATGCACAAGGTCTGGGTTTAGTCCACTTGCAGCCTATGCATTCCATCAGATAGAGATGTTTTAGTTAGTTTATGTCAAATGCAAAAAGTAAGCTTTCCAATGACCCATATTGCAGCACATTTGGAGACCAGTGGTTAATGATATTTACCCTAGAAGTTTGATGGTACAGACTGTTCAAGTTAGTGGATGCATACAATTTTGAGCTTATATTTCTTCATCATATGGGTGTCATTTTGTGCGCTTCTCGAATCCAATTGGCAATTACTTCAATATGCCTCATTGATTGCAGATACTTTCTTCTGTAACTCAAGAATTTCATCTACGTGAGGTATCTGGGGGTTCTTGATGTAGTATCCCCTAAATTATAGGATTTTGGTGAGGCTTGTTCTATGGTACATAAGTTTGAAACCATTGACTACCGGCGATTCCATACAAGAGAAACCAAGGACACATTAGAGAGGCATTTTGCTCCAATCTATTACAATTCAAGACTTGCTTAAATTTCCCAAATCTTACAAGCAGTCCATTGACTCCACCTCCATTTGTGAAGTAGACATTACTTTATAAAATATTTTACTGTACCTTTTGGTAACATACCATCTACTATTGTCCTTGTTGGATTATTAACTATGGGACATTCCTTACATTGACCAGGGGCTTCGTCTTTTTGTCTTCATGGCATCTCCCCATCCAGTTGCATCATCATTGACTCTCATGTTGCTTCTTCTTCAATTCTGGTCACATTTTCCTATTTTTTAAGAGTCTAATTGCTGCTAGTGGTTGGATTATGATTGAGTTGCGCCCATGTCAATAGATGATCATTTTGTGGCACGCCTGAATAGAAGGTAGATCTTAGCTACACTTTGTATAGGGGTTGATTGTTATCGAACTTGTGAAATCCATTGCTAAGGGGAACGCAATATGTCTACCTTTTTAGCTGATTCAATCTAAGTTTCCTTCAGAAGATCACTCGCATAAAACTTAAGTTTGGCAATCAAAATTTTTTCCATACATTTGGATTACATCAATGAGAAATTTTGATGGGTCACCGCCCTTTGGAAAAATGCCTTCAGTTGATTCAGACTAAAGAACTCTGGAGTGAAAGGTATGACACAGTGGAACCTTAAGAATGGATTCGAGGAGTGGAGAAAATTTTAACTGTAATAGATGTTCCAGGGGATAAAGGGTAAACATTGGAACATTTTATTTAACTGGTGAAACCAATATTTGGTGGAACACTATTAAGAATAGGCTCTTAGGGTTTGGTTTCACTTGGAGCAGATTTGTTGAAGAATTAACCACAGCACTCCTGAGTGCCAAGTGGGAACTAACAAATGTATATGGTGTGGTAGCCAGAGCAACTCATTGTTGCCTGTTCCTGAAGACTAAAGGCTGTAGACAAGGATTCTCGCCTTCAAGGCCTGCAGCTATACGAAGGGATCACATGTTGAGCAAGAAGAAAGTTGTCATATCTGGTACGATAGATTCAATTGCTACACATTCATTTATATTCCTACCATGCAAGTGAACTTTGCAAATAAGGAGGTAGAAACTAATTATGGAATCAAGTTATCTAATGACTTTAGAATTAAGTATTCTACCTCTCACAAATTTGTTTCAATCACTATTTATGGGATAGTTTTCCCTGAAGTTCTGGTTTAATTTGACTCATCAGACTTTGATATCATTTTGAAAATGAGCTGGTTGTGTACTTATGGGGCTAAA
>NCQV01061563.1:0-11087 GCA_002740545.1 Lophocereus schottii
ATGGTTGATTTGGTTGGGCAAATGAAGTCCTAATGACTTGAAATTTGCTTTATTCGAAAGATAACTTCCTAAAATTAAAGACCCAAGCAATTAAACGGACTTAAACCACCTTTAGCCTAGGTGATTAGAGTCACGAAATTGTGGTGCCTGCTGATCAGAACTGCTGGGCTGTAATCTTGGTCTTCTATGAGCTTTCCCATGACTTGGGTGGCCTCTTGGACTTCCTTGGGCCTTGGAACTTGCTCACCCTCATTGCCTTGCTCACTCTCATTACCTCCCATGGGTACATCAGCAACACCCCCTTTTCTGCAGGTTTCACCAGAAGGTAATATCGCGAAAGAGGTGATATTGATATTTTTATTTCATCTTATTTATGTTCTCCTAGTAAAAGGTTAGAGTTGTGGATTCCCAACCTTCAAGTTGGTCAATCACTGTAATGTGTTAGCAGATGGCACATTAAATATTTGATTGATGAGCAATAAATTTTTTGAAACCTACTTCTGTTTTGGTAATCAACATATTACCCCCCAAAAAAAAGTGTAGCTCAGGCACCGGCTTGTCCTGAATTTAACTGTCGTATATTTCCCTGGATTCAAAAGGCTATAGCATGCAGGGAAGGGGGTAAGTGAGAGAGCTGCTTAATATGAGAATTGTCACCTCCATACAATTAACAAGTGTACTACATTTTCTTAAATGGAGAGTACACAATCATTATGGTACATCCCAAGATATTGAAACGTTTAGCTTGTGACAAAGGTTGTGTATATATCCTAAACCTATGGTCTCTCCACTTTTTCCTTTTTGGTAGAATGATGTTTATACACTGTGCCTGGGTCTTTATCAGATAGTATGGTATTGGTACTGTTGCTAATGATTGGTAAATTGTCACTTTACGAAGCAGTTTGTTTACATGTCATATTTATCTGAATGTAAACAGGGATGTAGAGAATGTTCTTCTCAAGTGCCCTTAGGGGGGGAGGGGGAACCGTATGTTTCTTCTCATGGATTCAGTTGACACAAACTGCATGTTCCTTGATTAGCATCGGATGGATGAAACTGGCATGTCATATTATAAAATGCGTTTTCCAGTGCATGCAACATGTAGAAGCCTTCCTATTGTAATAGATGTGGAAAGAAAGCGGGAAGGACTGGATGAACTTCTAAGTCTTTCCACTTATGTCGTATGTCCAGCCAATTTTCCACAGGTAAGGCTCTTTGTCATATGATGCCATGAGATAAGCTTTTTGTATATTATCTTCTACTTGCGTTTGGCTTCTGGTTTTGATGGTACTTTTGAGTATATTCGTTGATTTATCTAGAAAATTCCCGTATCCAATTTCATAGGTATGGACAGAAGCATCATTGTTACCAAAGGCCCTTTTATCCATGCTGTTGAGATTACCAAATGTTAAATTTGGGATTGTGACACTCGTGAAAATGGATGCATCATGCTTGAAGGAAGTATGAGTAGTCAGTCCTCTATCTTGCCTGTGCTTCACATATCTTCACAGATAGGATTCTGCAGCTTGACTATCTCTTTACCAATTGTTTCACTGTCTTTCTTTGCAGAAAACTCTTATTGTAGAAGCTCCGGAACCAGAAAACCTGAACGTCGAGAAGATCATGGAAACTCTGAAGCAAAAGATAGTTCATGACTCCACCCTGCCATCATATGTATTGTCGGTGACATTAGTCTCCCCCTAAGCAGTTGCAATTGCTTATGCTCTACTTCTTCTATATTCCTCATGTTTATGAGTTTGCACAGATGTATGCAATCTAGAGTTGACTTTGGGATTTGAAAGTCAATGAAATCTGATGCAGAGTCTCATCATTTTCCCCTTTTTTATTTATAGTCGTGGTGGTGAAGACAATGATAATGATGACGGTGATCAATAAGAGAATAAAGATGCGGATGACGATTTGGTTTGTGTTTTAGATTATCTTGAATGATGTTGAACTGTTGTAACTTAAGTTTGAATGTTTGATACTAAACTACTTGTGTGGGAACCTTATTTGGTTGTTATGAAACTATTAAGTTTGGTACTAAGTTACTTGTGTTGGAACCTTGTTTGGTTATGAAACTAAGAAGTTTGGTACTAAGCCACCTATGTTGGGGCTTTATTTGGTTGTTATGAAACCATGAAGTTTGGTGGTCATGTATATGCACATATGTACTGTAATTTTGCAAATGCAGGGAGATGATCACTATATAAATACATGACTTTAATTTTTATAGAAAAATCGATCATAAAAATAGTTACAAACTAATTTTTCATCCGACCATAATTGATCACAAATACAGTCACAAAAGTAGCAAAAAATTTAATATATTGGTCACAAAGATGGTCACAAATAACCACAGTCACAATCTTGGTCACAAATTTCATGATTCACTTCGTCACAACAACAATTCGACTGCAAATACAGTCATAAATCATGTAACGCCCCCAAGATGCTAATGATATGATTTACGGAAAATTACAGCGGAAAACTTAATGATAGAAGGCGCTAAGACCATCCTGACAAGGACAAGGTTCATTGAAACCATTTAATTTTGCAACTCATGCTCACAATCTCAGTATCTATTAAACTGCAACACTCCAATACCAAATTTCATAATAGTTCAACCTCAAGGCAATTGACTTAAACATACCGTATCCTTACTTGCACTCCACACTACACAAGTATATTCAATGTGGACCCAACTTGACCTTAAGGTTGATTCCAACATTCATGCAATGCTGAATCCACTACGAGCATCTGATGACTTCTAAAAGGGCTTGCTAAATAGAGAAACATATGATACTTCATCACCTAAAATGGAAAACATGAAAACAATTCGAAAATGTGAGCAAAAACTCAGTACATGCATACTTGTATTGTAAAATAAGCATAGAAATACTGTTGATGGGCACCCGCTTTTGCAATTTATTTAGTTCGTAATAACAATGAAAATGAAAGTAATATTAAACTGAATTGCTCATTATTATCTGGATGTGAACCCCTTGCAATGATATGATCTATATATAGGTATTCACCTGCCAATTCAATCAAGAGTTGACCTGAAACCGCGTAGGTAAGTGATGGGTTAACGCCCTATAGATGATAACTGATAGGGTCACAAGTTAATTGGCAAATCACTGTACAAACTAATTCATTGACAAACTCATTAAGAGTTGTAACTTGATAAACATGTTCTGCTTTCTGAAGATATAGACAATGAACATACCATGAGTCTTTAAAAATATCATCTGACTTGATATAAATGTCTTCTATTTCATAAATGTTATCTAACTTGATAAATATGTTCTAACTTGATTAACACTTATGCATAACGGGGAATGATAACTAGGTCTCGACTCTATTTCATAAATATCATTGCAGGTATGTGTAATTAGTAAATGATCCTTCCTCACATAATTGAGTAAGTAAAAGTATGTGTAATAGAAATTGAGAAATTAAATGGTATACATAACTTGGGTATTTCAATTAACTTCAAAACTGAATTAATGAAAGCAATTAAATACAATATAAACTAAATGAAAGTAAAATAAACTATAATGAGATAAATGAGGTTACAAAGGAAAAGGCCTTGATGGTGACAAATGGGAGAGTGGTTTTTGACCTTTTCTGAGATAAGTTGCTAATACGGGTTTAAGACTCGCTGATGTATAGCTAGGTTCAAGATAACAGTGAGTACACTAGATTGGCTTGATAAATACATTTGATACATTCTAAATTGAGTAAGTAATAGAGATTTGAGGTCAAGAGAGATATATCTTAACTCAAAATAGCATAAACTGCAATAACTTGATCTAATAAATGTGGTTTCTAAGTCAAAAATTCTCCTCACTTTTCATATTTCATTCACAAGTCTATTAAATATAGAATTCCACCCCAATAAGTCATGCAACTCAATAGAAGCTATTAAGCTCACTATACTTGGTATTTTCTTTGTAAAATTCATAATTGATTTAAAGCTCATAAACAAAGTCCCAAATTGTATACTTGTCTTCTTCTTTTTCATTAATCAAGCTAAAAGTTTCATAAAAGTCCATGAATATTCATTTTCCCCTTACATGACCTTACTTGCCCCAAAATGCACAAAATGAGTGCATGATTAATCTCACTCAATCCTTATTGTTGCTATTTACATAATTACTCAAAATGCTTCCAAAAATCACCAAATTCAAAATGCTCAATCAAAATTATGAAATCTTAGAGGAAATTCGAAAATGATATGGACAATCTGTAGTAAATTTTGCATAATTTTCTTACAAGTACACACTGCACAGAAATTGCAATAACAATCCAATTTATACCAAAGCAGGTCAGTTCACTTTTCAAAAATTCATAACTTTCACCCTTGACCTCAAATGAAGACCTAAAACCCTAATGTGGAAAGATTAAGAAGTCCTGAAAAACTTTTATCTGCAATACAAAATATGATTCCCGCAATAAGATTCCCAAAATGGGGTTAAAATACAAGTGTGTTAGGCTTGGTTGAACCTGCGCAGTTTTAGAAAAATAGCCATAATTTTTTCCACACAACTCGGATTAAGGCAAGTCAAAAGGAATTTGAAATCTATCGCACTGGCCTATCCACCCACTAAAAATCATAATTTTTAAGTGGGGCGATCATTACTGGTTTAATCTCAAAGTTATCCCTGTTTTTGGTTGTTTCTATCCCTCATTGTTTTTGCTTTCTCCTCTTTTTTTTACATAAATCCTCACTTGAAATCATTCTAAATTGCCAAAATGCTTCCAGAAATCACAATCACTTGAAATCATTCTTTACACAATTACTCAAAATGCTTTCAGAAATCACCAAATTCAAAGTGCTCAATCAAAATTATGAAATCTTATAGGAAATTTGAAAATGATATGGACAATCTGTAGTAAATTTTTCACAATTTTCTTACAAGTATATGCTGCACAGAAATTGCAATAACAGTCCAATTTGTACCAAAGCAGGTCAGTTCATTTCAAAAATTCATAACTTTCACCCTTGATCTCAAATGAAGACCTAAAGCCCCAATGTGGAAAGATTAATAAGTCCTCAAAAATTTTTATTTACAACACAAAATATGATTCCCGTAATAGGATTCCTAAAAGGGGGTTAAAATACAAGTGTGTCAGGTTTGGTTGAACCTGTGCAGTTTTTAAAAAACAGCCATAATTTTTTCCACACAACTCAGATGAAGGCAATTCAAAAGGAATTTGAAATCTATCACACTGGCCTATCCACCCACCAAAAATCATAATTTTTAAGTGGGATGATCATTACCAGTTTAATCTCAAAGTTACCCCCGGTTTTGGTTATTTCTAGCCCTCACTGTTTTTGCTTTCTCCTCTTTTTTTTTTTTTACATAAATCCTCACTTGAAATCATTCTAAATTGCCAAAAACATCATCACAATCATCAATAAGACTAAAGATTACAAAATCATATACAAAATAATACAATTCCATCACTTGANNTAAACTAACTTGATCATGAGAAAATCCTAACCTTAACATGCTTCAAGTTCAACCCCACCATGATCAATATCCCCAAAAATAATAAAACTTACATGATAATATCTATTATGATCTCAAGAACATAAAACATAAATAAAACAATCATAAAAATCAAAAGCACATCAAGATCAAGTTAGTGTTTACTGACTTTGCTTTAAGAAAAGTAGGTGAAAGTGATGTTTGATACTTGATGGGGTGTGGGGATGGTTGGTGGATGCCTTGGTAGCCAGAGAGTGGATGACTAGTGGCTGGAAGGTGGGTGGAGGGTGGCTGCTGCAGTTGGCCATGGGGTAGAAGAGAGAAAGGGGAGAGATATATGTGTGTTGTCTTGCTTGGTTAGAAATGAATCAACATACTTGGATAGTATTTAACCTTCCATAAAGTAGCTTTTTAGCAAACCATGGTTAAGTTTAATGTTAAATTTAAATCATGATTAACAAGGCAAGCTCGTTGGGCTATGATTGGTTTATACATTTTGAGCTCGAGAAGGGAAGTAAACCGTATGCGATTGAATTTTCGTAACTTGAAATTAAATTTTTGAGAGGTTACAGTAGTAGTAGTAGTAGTAATAATAATAATAATAATAATAATAATAATAATAATTTCTTGAACCATAATTATCGGGACCTACTATTGATTCACTTGGTATTTAATCAATCAACAAAATTTGAATTAACAATCAATGAAATTTGAATTGTAAAATGGAACCCAAATGAAATATCTCCCAGTTGGGATGATTAAATATGATAAATGAAAGCGAAAAATTTAAATGACATAAGGTAATTCGGTAAATATATAAATTGATTGTAATTGAATTAGTAAACATGATTTGATTAAACAAATAACCATGAGTGATTAAATCAATAAACAAACCATGAATGATTAAATCAATAAACATGATTAAGTAAATGAATAAACATGATTAATTAAATAAATAAATATAATTTAAATAAATAAATATGAGTTAGGGTTGGGTTATTACAGTCTTCTCCCTTTAAAGAGTTTCGTCCTCGAAATTTATGATTTTGATCATGTATGCAATGCCACCTCAAGTAGGAATAGTTGGTTTTCACTGCTTCCCTCCAACAAGGTATTATTAATCCAAAGTGCATAACTGCTTAATCCTGCGGTCGACTATCTAGATCCTCACTGACTTCACAGGCTCAATTACTTTAGTTTAAAATTGATATTCTCTTCAAAAGAAAAACTTGTTACTGTAAAATAGGTACTCTACTCTACTGGTTCTCTGTCTTGACTACTGATAAGTATGAAAACCATTGCAATTCCTAATAAATATTCTGATACTGACTCATAAAACTCAATGTAATGAGGAACCAATTATCTCTAATATCAAATCTCTTGACACCCCTAACTGGAGAAGCCCTTTGGAATATTTTATATCTCATCTGAACATTAATTGTCTCCTTCTTTGGCCAAAATGACCATATGACTCTTGTGCAGTCCTTGTGTCACCTTAGCATGTACTTGAACTGTCTCATTATTCTCTATACTTCTTCTACCTTACTTAATATTGCTAGACATTACTTGAGATTATGCCCTTATCAAAATATTCTCATCTGATGTTGTCCATGATCTTCTCTCATCAGACTAGTCTAAGATTTGCTCTAAGTTTGAATTAGACGCTACTACAAAAATACCTCTTATCTGCGATGGAATTTACCGATGGAAAAAGTTAATTTTTTCGATGAAAAATTACGTTTCCGACAGAAAATACGACGCCAAATAACCATCGGGAATTGGCTCATCGCAGAAAATTATCTGACGATGTCCGACAGGATTTCCGATGGAATTACTCCGTTGGAAAATCCGTCGGATAGGGTTTAAGGTGCAGGCAATTTCAGAGGGGAAGAGGTTTCCGACGGAAATCTCTCCCCTTCAAAAAAAATTTTCGCTTTTAAAAAATTTTTGCTCCTCAAAAATAAATAAAACGCTTAAATATGTCACGACACGATAACCACATACAAAATATGTAATAATTATCAAATATAAATTTTTATATCTGAAAATGAAATGTGCTAAATTAATAATTAAGCATGATGTCCACAATTATTTTGGATCTACATGCAGATCATATGAATTAATCAGATTCAGATAAATTTGTGGGATATCGTTATCATTTTGGGAGTCCTGCTCATCATCAGTGTTCAAGTTTATTTGAATGGAAGAACTTGCACTTTGTCCATTAAGAAATTTTAAAACTTTTTTCATAATGCGCTCTGTCTTCCCATATTTCTTGACAATTTGACTTATAGCCTCTGCTTGCCTAGTAATGCTCTGATTGAGGAGTTGCGCTTGCTATCTTGGATCAAAATGCTCTACTGATGAATGACGTGCAGTTGCAATTGTAGCTGATTTCTTCGACTTGACCCCCTCCGTGCCAAAACCATATATACGGCCTGTTTTGTCCAAATTTTCTTTAACCCAAAACTCTTTTGGGGTCATAGGGGACAGTTGGGACCCCTTGTGTTGTAGCTTGAGTGTACTCCTCCCATTTGTTGTGATGATCCTCTTAAAAGTTGTCAAAAATAATACTATTACATACTAAACCGACAATTATAACATATGAATAATGTCTGAATAAAATGTGCCAAATTTACATATTTTTTTGCAGATTTTTTATCAATGAAAACTTTATCTTTGACCTTGCAGTGAGTGTCTATAAATATTTCCTCACATATAGGTTCTCTACCTCATGCTTTGGCCTTAAAAAATAAAATGTAACGAGTGGTCAAATGTAAAGAAGGACCAAAACCTCAATCTTTACCATACATTATATATGAAAAATACACTTATTAATAAGCACATCACTTACCAGGCACCTTTCCTTTCACTAATCGGAATTTAGCCGCATGTATGTAACGAAGGACCAAAATCTTCTGCATCACTCAATCTATTCTTTTGATTTTGTTGACTCAATTTCTTAAACTTGTCATCCTCACTCCAATGTTTGAGCATCTCATTCCAAACATTAGGTGGCAACCACTTCGTCTTTTTGTTGTACTTCCTGGCATATCTAAGAATGTCCCTAAGTCGAGTTGCACCTCTGTACTGAAAGTTATACTGTATTCGGATTTCATTGTTTGGATGCCAGTAATAGTGTTTCTATAACAAAGTTGAAGTGTATTAGTAAACATCTCAAACAATCTAATGACGACTTTCAAATTCATTGTACAGAAAATAACATTGAACTCATTAAACCATATGTCTCGCTGAGATTGTGGAACTTTCCCTTATGTGGTCCAAGGATGTGGATACTTACCTACAAAACTTTCAACAATTTTTTGAACTATGCCCTAATATGGAACAAAACTAAGAACAAAAACAATTTGTTAAAACTAATTACCGTAACCATTAAAAGAATATGATTACTGAAGAAGTTAGAAAATTTATAATGAACTTAAATATCACCATCAGGTTGTAAATATCTTATTATTTGTACTTGTAGTTTCACTATCAGGTGTAGGACTTTGTTTATCTCTTCCTACCCCTTCATTTTGGACCGCTTCGTTATAGACAGAGTGGCTTGGCATTCTAGGCTGACCAACAATCTGATTACTGTTATAATGTGGCTAACAGTGCCAAACTATTGATAAACTAATGGGGTAGCTAAAGTACCCCCGATTTAAGGAGTATTCGGTTGGATAGGTGACTGCATACCCGCACCAAAAAAAGATGGTTGCATATATAGTTGCCCATTCATGCTACCAAAATAATTTCCGAACAGTTGAATTGGATTAAGAAAACCTCCAAACATTCCACTGAAGATGTTTGTTTCATAGTTTTGATCAGCAGGATCATGCTGTGGGGTCGGTTGTGGTCCTCCTCAACCCGCACCATTCCTAACCGTTCGGCCTCGACTACTTCCACCATTTACTCTAGACATCTAATAAATAAGAACAAAATAAAAACAAAATACAACAGCGCAAATATTTATAGTACTGTTAGTGAAAAAATTACAGTACATATATACAATTATTTTTCCTAGCTTGCAATTGAAAAGAATGTACATACACATGCATAAATATCCATACAACTAAAAGATCAAATCAATCATTGTGGAACACATCGTCGTAATCATCATCACCACTTTGTAATATCATATCTCCTTCATCATCATCATCGGTGTCTTCAGCTTTATCCTCCCATTCACCTTCTTCATCCTCTTCATAATCATCATCATATTCACCATTCCCATTATGATCATCAACCCAATCATGTCCATTAACATCATCAGCTTGTGCAGTTTCATCGACTAATGTTGTGGCTATACGTTATTCACATTCATGGTTGTCATTCCTAACTATTGATAGGCAAGTTCTAGATTATTCTTATCTTTAGGGGCATCCTGAGATTTATTCGGTATAACTACCCACCAATTCGCTTTTCCTGGTATCCCCTCGGGGTACTTAAGGTATATCACTTGGGTTGTAGTATCAGCAAATATGAATGAGTCAAACTTTTTGCAATATCTGGTATGATTAATCTCGAGATAGGGGGTAAATTTAGGATAATGTAGCCCCCGAGGAACATCCGGGTCAAACCACGCACAATTAAAAAGTACACATTTTTTAATTGGTTCATCTGTAAATTCACCACAAATCATTTCATGAAGTACGCCATAATAATCCCCTGATACTTCATCACCTTCCCCAACTCGTTTGACACAGATGCCACAACTATATGTGGCTTTACCTTCATTCCTAACCTTGGTATGAAACCGATAACCATTAACTTTATACTCATAAGAACATTCGACTACCATTGTTAAGCTCGTCGTAGAACTACAAATTAAACCACTATTTCAACTTATAAATAATATTTATAGCATAGGAAATTAGGGATCGATCCACGAGGAAAAATTGTTTTAAAAAGGCTAGCTTAATCTTAAATGATTTTACTAATCCAATTTATTAAATCTAATCTTAATAATTCTAAAATAATTAAAATCTAATGAATAAAAATCTGGGAAAAACTCCCAATGATACTCCTAAATATTTTGGATTATATTCTGGAAAGAAAACAGTAAAAAGCTTTCCCAAATAATCTAAAAAAATAAAAACAGAATAGTAGCTGAAATTCTAATTAAAAATCAAAACAGCAAATAATAATCTGAAGATAAATATTAAAAATGTCAAACAGTAACCTAAAATATTATTATGCAGGTATATAAGCTTATGACTCCTCAATTGTATCCAAATAATTTCAGAAAAATCAAATCAGAAAATTACCACATAATATCAATGCAGAATATTAAATCTGAAATTAGAAATAAAATAATTTGCATAAATATAAATACGAAAATAATCAATAAAATTACCCTACTTCTAGGACACAATTTTCTGAACTTAAAAATACCTAATAATCGTGATTAGCAATTAAAATAGAAATTTTCAGAATTAATAACCTAAAAACTTGCACATTTCCAATTCACAAAATAATTCAGAACAATTATCAAATAACTTCCAAAACTTACAGAATTAAATATGGATAGACTAGGATGCTAAATAAACTATAGGAACCGATAAAAATTGAATAAGAACAAAAATG
>NCQV01061568.1:0-17003 GCA_002740545.1 Lophocereus schottii
TCCTTGGGCTGGGCTTGATGGTCTTTGGGCTTCTCATGATGGTCTCCATCAGCAAGGTAACCGCTTATCTTGCCGATTTCAAGAAGCCAACTATTGCAGTAACCTTCATGCTCTCTAAAATTTTTCAGATTTCTCTTGCATTTTAAAATTGTCCTGATTGAATTCGTTTATGGTTATCCCTCTTTGAAATGATAGGGTGGTTTATATGGGACGGTGCCCATGAGTGTGACGTACGATAATCAATCGATTTGAGTAATTTGTAATTGAATCTCTTTGAAATTCGATTGGAAGTCGCTGTAAAAAACCTAGGGTTTACAGGTACTGTCGGAATTCAATATAGGTTGAATCCCTGGCGGAAAATCACTTTTACTAATCCGTTTGAGTAATTTGTTATGTAATTGGGGATTAAGGGGTCTTCTTCTTTCTCGCACAACATCTGATGAATTACAAAAGGGCCTGGAGTTTTTCTCTGGCCTCCTAACACTTGCCCAGCCTCACTCCCTTCTCTAATCTGAATCTGCTCTAGACTAAGTAAATAAAAATTGTTCACCTCTTTGGTTTGCTTTCAGCCTTTGCTACTTTGTTATTTTTCTTTCTGATTCTTTTTTTGAAATGAGAAATCATGATTTAAACTTTGTCTTCTGGTGTCAAGTGTTTAATAGTTCTTTTCTTTGCGTTAATTTGTGTTTTAGGAACACTTTAATTTTAATTCTCAGGTTTATAGAAGTGTTGTATTTTATTTTCATCCTAGTAATTCATAGTTAAGAGTTCAATTAAGCTCTGTTTTGCTGTAAGTTGATTTTTCTGATTTCGACTATCTTTTGTGTTAGAATTTGAAATCTTTTTGATGCAGCAAATAAAATTTTAATTTGATTGCTTCAATGATGAAATTATCACTTGGAATGCTTAAGTTAGTCGAAAATGACCTCAATTGTGTGCCCAGTTAAACCCATGTGCAAAGTACACAACACACTGAGACATAAACTAGAGCTTCCACCCCTATTGTTGCAATAGCTTCTATCACTTGAACTAAGGTATCTAAATCTGTAGCTACTGGCTGGAGATTTAACTGGTGTGTCTTTTCAATGGAGGGCGAAGAGATGTGCTTGTATTACTATGAACCAGGCAAAATTCCATCCAAGTACACCGCAAAAGCAAATAATCACAATGGAATTAAAGTGATTGGTAACAAATAAATTGATTGGTGAACTGTTTTGGTCAAGGCCTAGCTTTTAGGCTGTTAAATACTGTTTATTGCATGGGAAAAGGCATGAGCCTACCTCCACCCTTATTTCTTTAATCTTGTCAATCTATGATGATCTGAGAGAGTTCCTGGAGTGCTTGTTCTGCATAAACTGCTTGGCTTATGTGATATGATTAAAAATGTTGATTGTGCTTCATTTTGTCTCATGGGCACAGATAAATCTCTCTAGGTTTCAAGGGAGTCATCTAGTATTATCAGCATTTTGGTATCTTAATGTAAACTTGAAGGCTTGTTGATCTTCAATGTTGTAATGATGGGGTGATGGCCATTGCCCATTCCTTCATCAATATAGCTGTTGGGTTTGGTGTTTGCTTAATCTTGTGAAGTTTCATTTATATGGATCTTTTTGGAATTCTGATGTAGACGTTGTATCTATTCTGAGTAAGGGATCTAGGGATGTTTATTATGATTTCAATATTACTTCTCCTTCCCCTATGAGATGAAACTTACCAGTTAGAAGAACTCTGGTTTTATATGTTTGCTTTTGATGACATCTATTTTCAACATAGCTAAAAGAGCCTGTGTTGGCAATTTTTTTAATAGTTGGATTCAGTAATAAGATCAAATTCCTTGGTGAACTTTCATCCGCTTATGTGCCGCAAAATAGCACGTTAACTTTAGATTTCTAATCAAGGGTTCAAGGGAGCTGGTTGCTTTGCAATTTTAGGGTGGTGTTATGTTTATTGAATCCCTCTGGTGGGAGCCTACTATGCTTCTGACATTGTAGACTGTTATGCGATTTATTGTCATGCCTAATGTGCTTTAGGTAAAAGGAAATTGGTGGTCACAGGCTGCGGAGAGACATTTCCCTTATTGTCACTAAGAATATGTGTTGGGGCCCTTCTGTGCTCCTGTTGTATGTTTTTTGAATTGCACTGCACTCATTTGCAAATGGCTTATTTTCTCTGTCATCGTATTTTTGAGTTATCTAGTGCTAGGAGAGCATTTGAAGTTTTACCATATTCCAAATTTATGAAGTTAACTGAAGCTTGGCTGCTTCCTGCTTGCTGAAGGATCATGTTCGGAGGTGATGATACCAATCAGCCATTTCCTGTCTCTATGGACAATGTCAGGTTACAGCACGATGCCAACTCAGTGTCACCAATGCAACTAGATGGTTAGTCCTTTTTGGTCGACTTCATTCTGAATGCATGTTTTTGGCCTTCCAGTTGGGTTGAATTCCTAATATTAGTAGTAAAGTGATTTGAGGTCATGTCTGCCTAGCACAGATTTGCTTCTGGTAGTTTTGTGCTTTGATATAGATCCAATGTGATGCTTTTATTCATGTACAGACTTTAATATCTATTTTGGCCACCAGTATTCAAGTTGATCATGAAATTGCCTCTACTTTGTGTCTTGGTATGAGAAAGAGCATAGTTGTCTCATTGGTTTTTTTGGTTCCAAACTAGAAGGTTAGCCTACCTGCAGGAACTCTCTCAGATCATCATAAAATGACAAAATGAGAGCCTAAAACAAAAAGCACTGATCATAGATGGGTTATTCTGATTATCTTGGGAGATATGTGAGAAAAAAATGTTTGGTCATTTGGAGCTGATCATGAGGATCTTTAATGGGCAAGCAAACTGAGTCAGTATTATGTGTTCTGAGCGCTTGTCTATGAGAAAGAGCATTGTAACAGTGGCGAGTTGTAGGTAAGTGACATAATTGATTGTAAAATGCGGGATCGATGCTCTGTTGAATCTGTGCATGTTTGTTCTATGCTATTACTATGCTGCTTGATTTATTTAGGGGAGAACAAATTGTGTATCTCGATCATTGTCTTTGTTTGGGTTACTTTCCTTTGTACTCAACTATATTTGAAGATTCTCATAGTTTGGTTTGGGTTGTATTATGAATATATGACGTGATTAGCTCTAGGTGATTTGAGCACGCACATTTGACTAGACTGGCTCTAGGTGGTGTGCATTTGTTATATTTGCAAGGTGGAGTTTTTGCTCTGAAGGTTCATAAATAGCTGCTAGCTTTCACTTGAATGCTTTCCCAGCTGTCATGTGTGCCTTAATTTGTTGGAATTTGTTGGACCCCGTTGCTGCCATGGTAGTTTAAAATGATGCACTTGTTGTGGTTGTTTGATTCATTTGGCGGCGGTCTGCAACTGCCGCTAGTGCACTTGCTGTAATGTGCTGCTGCTGCACTCACAATCTGCTGCTACTACTGCATTCTGCGAACTGGTGCTACAGTCTATTGCTACTGTTGTGGTCATTTAGGCAGTAAGTGGTGCTTGTTTAGGTCACATAAGTCGGTTTCTTTTTCGTAGATTCTTAAATAAGCGAGATATGTATGTAAATTCAATTTTCTTAATCTCCATGATCTTGACACTTGATCTCTGCTTTTGTAGATGCTTGAAGATGCGGGATGCTTGTTCAAGTTCTAACACTTTCCTAATTCTCATTGCTAGTTGATGAAGATGTTGGATCTTTAGCGGACCATTTATTTCCTCTCTTTTTTTAACATTGTCTGTATTGAGATATCGACTATCAGAATAACTTTCTAGTGTCCACGATTGTTTTCTAAAATAGGAGTTTTCATGATGCTTTTATGATTTGGTTATGTTTTGTAGTGTAAGTTCGCCGACCAATTATTTTTCATTCAATAGATATGTAAAATTGGTATTACTATTATTTTCTTGAGGTATTTAATCCATTTTACAGTATAGTGATTGTACGATTAAAACTAGCTCCACATAATTATTAACGACTCAAATAATTGGTCGCTATCATCAAGCGCTTGCGATTTTCAACGACAAAATATTTTATCGTTAGTCCTTTTTGAAACAATAACGACTAACCAAAGTTGTCGTCATTGATAACATTATAAATTTTTTATTTCGAATTTCATAAATAAACGACGAATAATATGGTTGTTATTATTATTTTTTTCGTTGTTAAGTAGTTAACTAATAACGATAATATCTCTTTACGATGAAAATTTTCATATCGTCGTTAAAACTATTAATGACGGGACCATTAATGACAGACGACGACAAGCATTTTTTTGGTCGTTGAAGCCTTTAACGACGAAAAATTATACTTTTAACGGCCAACTTTTTCATCATTTGAAGCCTCTTTTCTTGTAATAGAGTATTGTTCACAATTTCATGAATTAATCTTGTTCATGTCTATTAATTTGTGGGATAACTTGACCTTGGAGTTGGTTAATTTTGGTATTCAATTTTAATTTAGTCTAGAATTTTTATAACCTAATTTAACAATCTTTCCTGAGGACGACACCCGTAATTCCTACTACGATAACCGTATATTTGCGGACAACAAGCATTTGATGCCGTTGCCGGGGAATGTATATGTGCTATTTCTGATGGGCTATGTTCTCTTGTACCTTAGCATTAGGTTGTATATAGATATGGTGTTTATTGATAGAACTTAGTCCTAAAGTATGATGTTTGTATATGATCCCAACCGCCGACATTAATTCCAAGTAAGCTTGACTTTGGTAGATTAACCCGTGAGATTTTTAACCTTATAGACTAATTCCTCAATTTAGTCTCATATTTTTCATTCATGTGTCTCTTCCATGATTATATCTCTAGAACATGCTTTGATTCTCTTTGAATTCACATTTAGCATGTGCATTATGAAAATATGATAGAGGTATTCATTTGTTTCTATGAACTACATAGCTAAATTGTCACCCTTGCATTGAATGTTTTACCTTTGTTAACCCTCTGAGCTTTGACCATTTTTGTTATGAACCTTTCATTTTAGCCCTTGACCTAAACACATTTCCTATCCCTAAGGCATGACTAATGCAGGGCAACACGTCATTTTTTAGAGGGTAACTTTTGGGTATTTTACGAATTTGGTAGTTGATTTTGGTATATGAGGCGAAGTATCATAGTGACCATTTGGAAATTGAGCTGTATTATTCTTGTACATGTCAATCATTCATTTTCTTTCATGAAAAAGAAATTAAAAAAAAAAGAAAAGAAAGAGGAAACAAAGCAAGAAAAGTGAAAAAAAATGGAGAAAGTTCAAAATGATAAAGTTTACATTGAAAAAGTGAAAGAAAAAANNTTGAAAAATTCAAAATAAAAACATTCAAAAGTTGTGAATAAGAGTGTTTGGCATGGATGTATCCTTGTATACTCATTTTCAATGGTCAATTTAATTGGGGTGTATTCTTATTTTCTTTCGGGAGAATACGCGATATTCTTTGTGTATGTTTTGGAGCTCATTAGCTTTGGCCTTTAGGTCCTCATTTTCCCAAATCGATTATCCCTCTCTTACCCTTAACCTTTAGCCCCATTACAACCCTTGAAAAGTCCTCTTGATTATTATTTTGCATTTTTTATTTTAGTGTTGGAGAATCGACAATCTTATCAAGCCTATTGTAGTTTATATGTTTGGAAGAGAATTGAGTAAATCTTATTAAATTATTAACACATGAGTGTGAGTGTTTCACATTTCTCTTAAAGTGAGGTTCTACCAGTCGTGCTCATACATAATTTCTAAGTGGGGTAAAAGATTGTGTATAGATGACATTAGTGGGATTGAGGTTTCTTGATGTGTACATTGCATTTGTATGTGATCTAGTTTGAGTGATGTGATTAGAACGTGTATATATTTTCTCCAGTATTGTGTAGATAAGTTTTTGAAAAACCAAAAAGATTTTCGATTTTCTTTTTTTTTTTCTTTTCTAGATTTTGTGAGTGATAGGCCTGCAAGTGCACAGTGTCATTGTAGCACATCAAGGTCAATCCCACAGAGATTAGGTTAATCTATTGGGCTATACTCTCTCAAGATATGCTAAGCGAATTCAAACTTTAGATTGATAAAAACTGGAAGATAAGGAAACACCTATAACTAATTCAAGTGGTTTCAATTTAACAACTTCTGATTCACTAATTTTAAATCAATTAAGGAGAAAACGCCTAGGAATACATGTAATTATGAACGTTGATTGGATCAAAATAATGAACATGTGTTTTTCTCTAATCGGTTAATATCGAGGAATTGTAATCTATCCAAAAACACAGTTTATTCTTTGGAATTCAACCAAATTTGCCTAAATTAAGTAAAAGTCGTTCTTTCAGACTAATTTGCCTTAATTCAAGTTAAATATTTTCGATTACTCTCTAGTCCTCCTAACATGCAAATCTCTCTTTCGAGACGACATTATGTTAGGTCTTATCAAGCAGTCCAACAACCGAATATCACTTTTCAATTTTTCACCCGATTGTTTCAATTATGCAAACAAACTTTGGCCAAAAATCCACTTACAATATGAATAACACTTGATAAAACGAAATCAAACCAGTCATGAAGATAAACACAATTCTTTAAATTAAAACATGATCCAACTATACTTTCATAAACTACTAAATCTCTAGACAAAAATTAAACTACTCAAAAATAAAACTACTCACAATGATTAAATTGAACATCTAACTACTGTAAAATGATAAATCTAAAGCAAAAAGAGAAGATAATAGAAAAGAATTTGCTTAACCAAAAATACATGCTTGAACCGTCATTGTAAACCAGATCCGAAATCCTTGCAATCTTCACCTTCAACTCACTGTTCCTCTAATCTAAGTCCTAATCTAAGTAGAATGGAAAGGAGTGTGGAGATGGAATGATTGTCTTTCTGTTGCGAAAATGGCCCTATTTATAGGAAAACACAAACAACCTCAGCCACACGATGAGGGAAAACGAACAGGCTAGCTGTTATGCCTCCATCACGACCGTGGCATCCACCACGGGCTGACCGTGGTGCACTTTGGTCACTTTGCCCTATTGATTTTGGTCAACCCGGGTTGACAGTGTATGCAATCCTGAGTTATACATGATATCTATCCAGGTAAACCATAACTCTTGCGGGTTTTTGGTCAATGTTTTTGGGCTCTTACGTCCTTGCATAATTATTCATCGACTTTCTTGACAAACTCGGGTTCTCTTAGCCAATTTCTAGAAAATATTATCAACAACACCAAACTTAAGCGTAAAACGGGAAAAGGAGTACAAATCATCACATAACGCATATAATTTTCCCTAAAAATGTAGCAAAATTACCCTAAAATGATATACGCTTTAAGCACTTATCAAACTCCCCCATGCTTAAACCGTTGTTTGTCTTCAAGCAAACACTAGATAAAATCAACAATGGGAGATGCATCTAGGACTCAAAATATAAAACCTCTTTAAAGTATGCCAGTTGTAGCATATCATAACGAAGAATATCAATCAACGGCAACCCCAAAATACTGCGTAAAACATTTCAAAATCAGAAGAGGGTGAATGTTTTCAAAAAGTACATGACCACAAGCTCGACATAAAACTTGATCACCCCAAAGAACCATAAAGCATGTCATGCAAGCACATGGAATTGATTAGAGTCTAATGGATCTGTAGAACCTCACTTTTGGGAAATATGAATCACTTCCACTCATATGTTTGAAATATACCATAGGTTCACTCAAGACTCATTCCAAAGATGCAATTTACCATATGCTTTGCAAAGACTCTCAAATTCTCCACCACTAAAATGCAATGTGTACAAGACAATCAAGACGACTATATTCGGGTTGTAATGTGGGTTGGAAGGGTTAAGGAAAAGGAGTGGACAAATGAATTTGGGACAATGTGGAGCTACTAAGCCAAATGACTAGGGAGCAACCAGCAAACCACCAAGAAATCTTGAAGTTCACTAACACACCAAACTCCAACAATGTAATTAACATAACCTAATGAATCATGTAGGAAATGAGTTGACAAAGGACCACAAGCTATGTACGTATCCAATTCCAATCATGCATTCACTTTCTTTTTTGCTTATTTGTTTCTTTAATTTGTGTTTTGTTTTCTTTTTTTTTTCTCAACCAGATTTTTCTCCTTTTTCTTTTTTTCTGCAACATAGCTTTTTTTCTTTTTCTTTTCTTTTTGGGGTCTTTTTTAGGAAATGAAATGAAAATTGCAATTACTGAAAGACATAGAATCACAAACTATCAACTGACAACCTAATACATATCCTCAACCCAAATAAGAAGGAACTAAGGCAAATGCTCAATGTCATCAATCCCTCAACAAACCAATATACCGAAGCCACCTTAAACTCGATTATCCCCAAAACCACCGACTAGATATATGAAGTGATACTCCATAGACTTGGTTTAAAGGTAGGAATATGTGTTTGGCCAAAGGCTAATATAAAGGGATCACAACAAAGAAAGATATAAGTTCAAAGGGGTTAGCAAAGGAAATAAACATGTAACACAAAGGCAAGCTATTTGGCTATGTGGCTAAAATGACCAAAGAAAGAAATGCCTCAATCATATCATCAAATATGTACATGCTAATGTGGTTTTGAATAAGAGTCAAGGCAAGTTCTAGAGATGCAACATAGAAGAGTCACACACATGAAAGAAACATGATACTAAATATAATGAATTAGTCCAAAGAAGGCTCAAAATCTCACAGGATATCTACCAAAGTCTCATTAAGCTCATAAAATGACTCCCATGTACCAACATTAGTGCTAAGGACTCCAAGGAATAAAATAGTTCTCAATCAAGACAAGGATCAAAACAAGAGATATTTACGAAACCATCACAAATCTTTAGCACCAAAAGGAATTACACGTTAAAAGTTACTCAAGCTCACGAAAGCTATTTTGCCTAAACAAAAGCATCATTGGAGATTATCTCAAACCATTCCGCCATCTCTTTGTGCAATCCTATATGCGAACTTAAACTGTAACTGAATGTAAAACACTAGTGCAAACAAAAAGAAAATCTAAAATTATATGCTCTAGCATGCATGCAAATTAAAAACCAAAATAGAATATATAGAAACTACCCTTCCTCTATGCTTAAATAAAGCATTATTATTCAAAGGAAAGAAAATAAGAGAAGGGGAACAAAAGAAAACATCTCACCAGGTTAGGTGTAGAGTGCACCTAAGCTATGCGACCTAGTAATAATCGGAGCACGTGGAGCATCAGCCACTCCATCACAATGTCAAAACTCGACCCTTTAAATCAGACATCCTCAAGGCACGCAGAAGCTTGTCAAACTCCTAAACATAGAGTTTCCAAGCATGGCAATAAGAGAGCATGAAAACAATCATAGCAAAGAAGGTTAGTGCTCTCTTCAACAAAGCAAAAATCATACAAAAATTTAAAAAAAGAAAAAGCAAAGAAAGTATTCCACGTGACTTTTTTTGGCTTGTCCACTGGGAATGTTTAATAGGGGTCAAGGGAGGCATCATATCCACAAACGTATCCTAGGGAAAGAAAATGATCAACATTTCCACCAACCATATTAAACATTTTAACCTCATGTCCCAAATCAACATTAGAATCACAAATCTGAGGATTATTAATGGGCACATCTAAAGAATACTTAGGGAAAATAAAAGGTTGTGAACATGTAAGGGAAACATGGGTATGATCAAGGGGATTGGGTGAAACAATATTATTGAAATTGAGGCTAGAAAAGTCCTTATGCACAAATACATCATGTGACCCCTCCAAATGAGTCTCAACTAGATCATACACCTCCTTTAAAGTATCGTCTGACTCAAAACATACATCAACAACATCAAACCTCACAACTCCCCCAAAAGGTTCACCCATCTCAAACCCCATGCACTGAGCTAAAGGAAAAGATGCGTCAGGTAAGGTCAGGACAGCATCAGTATTGTCCATAGGTGATGCAAAGTTAGGTTGAGCATAGCATGAATAATGACACGAATTTATATCATGGTCAGAAGAATTACATAAATAACACCAGAAAGGGGTATAATAAGATCTAGAATATAATGCACAAGGATCAAGAAATGAATATCCAGAAACACGACTAGCTTTGTCAAATTCGAATGAATCCCAATCAATCCACTCAAGCAAATACCATGCATCATCAACATTTTTACCATTAAAATCCCAATACTCTAAGAGAGCTCGGGTTTTACTATTCACATCCTCATTGACAATGCCGAAAATTTCTCATTTACCCATAAAATAATTACATTGAGCAAGAAACACATTTAATCGCTTTAAATATCTCCAAAATAATTCATGCTCGAATTGGGAGAAATGAAAAATTGCCACTGTTTTTTTTTTTTAAAAAAAATTTTGTATTATTTTTTTAATTTTAAATTTTTTTTCGGGCTTTCTTGTCTTTCAAAGAAAAATAAAATGCTTAAAATGTCTAAATTTTTTTATTTTTTTCTACGAAGAAAAATAAAATGCTTAGTCAAATGTATCGGAAAAAGCCCAATATTCAACAAGTCCCCGACAACGGCACCAAAAATGTGATAGGCCCACAAGCACACAGTGGCTTTGTAGCACATCAAGGTCAATCCCACAGAGACTAAGTTGATCTATTGGGTTATACTCCCTCAAAATATGCTAAGCGAATCCAAACTTTAGATTGATAAAAATATGAAGATAAGAAAACAACTATAACTAATTCAAGGAGTTTCAATTTAGCAACTTCTAATTTACTAATTTTGAATCAATTAAGAAGAAAACGCCTAGGAATTCATATAACTATGAAAGTTGATTGGAACAAAATGATGAACATGTGCTTTTCTCTAATCGATTAATCTCGAGGAATTGCAATCTATCCAAAACTTTAGTCTATTCTTTGGAACTCAACCAAATTTGTCTAAATTAAGCAGAAGTCGTTCTTTCAAACTAATTTGCCTTAATTCAAGTTAAATATCTTCGATTAATCTCTAGTCCTCCTAACATGCAAATCGCTCTTTCGAGACGATGTTATGTCTGGTCTTATCAAGCAGTCCAATAACCAAATATTACCTTTCAATTTTTTACCCGATTGTTTTAATTGTGTAAGCAATCTTTAGCCAAAATCCACTCACAACATGAGTAACACTTGATAGAACGAAATCAAACCAATCATGAAGATAAACACAATTCTTTAAATTAAAATATGATCCAACTATACTCTCATAAACTACTAAATCCCTAGACAAAAATTAAACTACTCACATATGATTAAAGTAAACATCTAACTACTGTAAAATGATCAATCTAACGAAAAAAGAGAAGAGAAGAGAGAAGAATTTGCTCAGCCAAAAATGCGTGCTTGAGTCGTCGTTCCAAAGCCGATCCGAAATCCTTGCAATCTTCATTTTCAACTCGCTCTTCCTCTAATCCAAGTCCTTATCTAAGTAGAATGGAAAGGAGCATGGAGATGGAATGATTGCCTTTCTGCTGCGAAAATGGCCTTATTTATAGGAAAACATAATCAACTTTAGCCACATGATGAGGAAAAATGAACAGGCCAGCTGTTATACCTCCACCACGGACCGTGACATCCACCACGGGCTGATCGTGGTGCCCTCTGATCAGTTTGCCCTGTTGATTGTGGTCAACTCGGGTTGACTGTGTATGCTATACCGGGTTATCCATGATGTACACCCAGGTAAACCATGTCTCTTGCGGTTTTTGGTCAGTTTTTGTGGACTCTTATGTCCTTGCATAATTCTTCATTGATTTTCATGACATACTCGGGTTCTCTTAGCCAATATTTGCAAAATATCATTAACAACACCAAACTCGAGTGTAAAGCAGAAAAAGGAGTATAAATTATCACATAAAGCATATAGTTTTCCCTAAAAATGCAAGAAAAGGAGCCTAAAATGATATACGCTTTAAGCATGTATCAAAATCCACATGCTTAAACCACTACTTGTCCTCAAGAAAATACTAGATAAAATGGCAAGGGGCGATGCATCTAGGACTCAAAACATGAAACCCCTTTAAAGTAGGCAAGTTATAGCATATTATAAGCAAGAACATCAATCAACAGCAACCCCAAAAATAGTGCGCAGAACATTTCAAAATCAGAAGAAGATGAATGCTTTCAAAAAAGTACATGACCAGAAGCTCGACATCAAACATGATCACCCCAAATAACCATAAAGCA
Source organism: Lophocereus schottii (assembly GCA_002740545.1). Lineage (NCBI taxonomy): Eukaryota > Viridiplantae > Streptophyta > Magnoliopsida > Caryophyllales > Cactaceae > Lophocereus > Lophocereus schottii. Next base: position 12,192 of record NCQV01061568.1, read on the forward strand.
TGTCATGCAAGGACATGGAATTGATTGGAATCTAATGGACCGGTAGAACCTCACTTTGGAAAAATGTGAATCACTCCCACTTATGTGTTTGAAATATACCATAGGTTCACTCAAGACTCATTCTAAAGATGCAATCTATCATATGTACAAAGACTCTCAAATTCTCCACCACTAAAACGCAATGTGTACAAGACAATCAAGAGGACTTTATTCGAGTTGTAATGTGGGCTAAAAGGGTTAAGTCAAAGGAGTGACAAATGAATTTGGGACAATGTGGAGCTACTAAGCCAAAGGAATAGGGAGCAACCAACAAACCACCAAGAAATCTTGAAGTTCACTAACACTCCAACTCCAACAACATAATCCGCATGCCCTAATGAATCATATAGGAAATGAGTTGACAAAGAAAGACTACAAGCTATGTACTTATCTAATTCCAATCATGCATTCACTTTCTTTTTTGCTTATTTATTTCCTTGTTTTTTAGTTTTCTTTTTTTTCCAACAAGATTTTTCTCCTTTTTTTCCTTTTCTGCAACATAAGTTTTTTCCTTTTTTTCCTTTTTAGGGTTTTTTTTTTTGGGAAATGAAATGGAAATTGCAATTACTGAAAGATATAAGATCATGAACTATCAACTCTCAACCTAATACATATACTTAACCCAAATAATAGGGAACTAATGCTAATGCTCAATGTCATTCATCCCTCAACAAATCAATATACCAGAGCCACCTTAAACTCAATTATTCCCAAAATCACCCACTAGATAGATGAAATGATGCTCTATAGACTTGACTTAAAGGTAGGAATATGCGGTTGGCCAACAGGTAATATGAAGGGATCACAACAAAGAATGATATAAGCTCAAAGGGGCTAGCAAAGAGAATAAACATGTAAAGCAAGGGCAGGCTATTTGGCTATGTGGCTAAAATGACCAAAGAAAGAAATGTCTCTATCATATCATTAAATATGCACATGCTAATGTGGTTTTATACAAGTGTCAAGGCAAGTTCTAAAGATGCAACTTGGTAGAGTCACACACATAAAGAAACATGGGACTAAATATAATGAATTAGTCCAAACAAGGCTCAAAATCTCACAGAATATCTACCAAAGTCTCATTAAGCTCATAAAATGACTCCCATGTACCAACATCAGTGCTAAGGACTCCAAGGAAAAAAGTAGTTCTAAATCAAGACAAGGGTCAAAACAAGATATATTTACAAAACCTTCATAAATCTTTAGCACCAAAAGGAATTACACGTTAAAAGTTACTCAAGCTCGCGAAAGCTATTTTGCCTAAACAAAAGCATCATTGGAGGTTATCTCAAACCATTCCCCTATCCGTTTATGCAATCCTATATAGAAACTTGAAATGCAACTTAATGCAAAACACTGATGCAAATAAAAAGAAAATCTAAAACTGTGTGCTCTAGGATGTATGCAAATTAAAAATCAAAGTAGAATATGTAAAAACTACCCTTCCCCATGCTTAAATAAAGCATTATTATTTAAAGTAAAGAAATTAAGAGAAGGGGAACAAAAGAAAACAATTTCATCAGGTTAGGTCAGAGGGCACCTAAGCTATGCGGCCTCCTAATAATTGGGGCACATGGAGCATCAACCACTCCATCACAATGTCAAAACTCAATCCTTTAAATCAGACATCGTCAAGGCACACAGAAGCTTGTCAAACTCCTCAGCATAGAGTTTCCAACCATGGCAATAAGAGAGCATGAAAATAATCACAGTAAAGAAGGTTAGTGCTCTCTTCAACAAAGTAGAAACCATACAAAAATCAAAAGGGAAAGCAAAGAAATTGTTCCACATGATTTTTCTAGGCTTGTCCACTAGGAATATGCAATACGGGTCAAGGGAGGCATCATACCCACAAAAGTATCCTAGGGAAAGAAAATTATCAACATTTCCACCACCCATGTTAAACATTTTAACCTCATGTCCCAAATCAACATTAGAATCACAAATCTTAGGATTATCAATGGGCGCATCTAAAGAATACTCAGGGGAAATAAAGGGTTGTGAACATGTAAGGGAAACATGGGTATGATCAAGGGGATTGGATGAAATAATATTATTAACATCGAGGCTAGGAAAGTCCTCATGCACAAACACTTCACGTGACCCCTCCAAAAGAGTCTCAACTAGATCATACATCTCCTTTAAAGTCTCTTCTGACTCAAAACATGCATCAATGACATCAAACCTGGCAACTCCCCCAAAAGGCTCACCTAACTCAAACCCTGTGCACTGAGCTAAAAGAAATGACGCGCCAGGTAAGGTCAGGACAATATCAGTATTGTCCATGGGTAATGCAAAGTTAGATTGAGCATAACATGAATAATAAGGACACGAATTTATATCATGGTCAAAAGAATTACATAAATAACACCAGAAAGGGGCATAATAAGATCTAGAATATAATGCACAAGGATCAGGAAATGAATATCCAGAAACACGATTAGCTTTCTCAAATTCAAATGAATCCCAAACAATCCACTCAAGCAAATACCATACATCATTAACATTTTTACCATAAAAATTTCAATACTCTAAGAGAGCTCAGATTTTACTATTCACACCCGCATCAACAACGCCGAAAATTTCCCATTTACCCACAAAATAACTACATTGAGCAAGAAATACATTTAATCACTTAAAACACCTCCAAAATAATTCATCCTCGAATTGGGAGAAATGGAAAGTTGCCACTGTTTTTTTTTCCTCAAAAATTTTGTATTATTTTTTTAATTTTAAAATTTTTTTCGGGTTTTTTTTCTTTCAAAGAAAAATAAAATGCTTAGTCAAATCTATCAGGAAAAATCCAATATTCAACATAAGTCCTCAACAATGGCGCCAAAAACATAATAGGCCCACAAGCATACGGTGGCATTGTAGCACATCAAGGTCGATCCCACAGAGACTAGATTGACTTATTATGTTATACGCCCTTAAGATATGCTAAGCGAATGCAAACTTTAGATTAATAAAAATACAAAGATAAGGAAACAACTATAACTGATTGAAGGGGTTTCAATTTAACAACTTCTAATTCACTAATTTTAAATCAGTTAAGGAGAAAACGCCTAGAAATTCATGTAGCTATGAAAGTTGATTTGGACAAAATGATGAACATGTGCTTTTCTCTAATTGGTTAATCTCGAGGAATTGCAATCTATCCAAAAATTTAGTCAATTCTTTGGAACTCAACCAAATTTGCCTAAATTAAGCAAAAGTCGTCCTTTCAAACTAATTTACCTTAATTCAAGTTAAATATTTTCGATTACTCTCTAGTCCTCCTAATATGCAAATCTCTCTTTCGAGACGACGTTATGTCTGGTCTTATCAAGCAGTCGAACAATCAAATGTCACCTTTCAGTTTTTTACCTGATTGTTTCAATTATGTAAGCAAACTTTGGCCAAAAATCCACTCACAACATGAATAACACTTGATAGAACGAAATCAAACTAATCATGAAGATAAGCACAATTTTTTAAATTAAAACATGATCCAACTATACTCTCATAAACTACTAAATCCCTAGATAAAAATTAAACTATTCACACTTGATTAAATTAAACATGTAACTACTATGAAATGATAAATCTAAAGAGAAAAGAGAAGAGAAGAGAGAAGAATTTGCTCAGCCAAAAATGTGTGCTTGAGCCGTCGTTGCAAATCCCATTCGGAATCCTTGCAATCTTCGTTTTCAACTCTCTCTTCCTCTAATCTAAGTCCTTATCTAAGCAGAATGGAACAAAGTATGGGGATGGAACAATTGTCATTCTGCTGCAAAAATGGACTTATTTATAGGAAAACATAGTCAGCCTCAGCCACACGATGAGAAAAAACGAACAGGCTAGCTGTTATACCTCCACCATGGACAGTGGCATCTACCACGGGCTGACTGTGGTGCCCTCTGGTCACTTAGCCCGGTTGATTCTGGTCAACCAAGGTTGACTATGTATGCTATCCCGGGTTATCCATGATATATACTTGAGTAAAGCATATCTCTTGCGGGATTTTGATCAATTTTTGTGGGCTCTTACGTCCTTGCATAATTCTTCATTGATTTTCATGACAAACTCGGGTTCTCTTAGCCGATTTTTGCAAAATATCATCAACACCAAACTCAAGTGTAAAACAGAAAAATGAGTATAAATTATCACATAAAGCATATAATTTTCCCTAAAAATACAGCAAAATGACCCTAAAATGATATACGCTTTTGGCACTTATCAGTGAGTATATTTTCTGCATACCTTCACGAGACCTTCCTCGCCACTAGGAGCAACCTAGGGGTTTAAATTGCTTGTTACACATGTTAAGTGCAATCATGGTTCCTACGAACGTAAGTTAAGATTTTATTTTCTTTTTCTAGGATTTTTAGTTTTGTTTTACTCAAGGACGAGCAAAATTTAGGTATGAAGGTATTTGTTGAACTAGAAATTATGATATTTTATACCCTTCTATCGTCTAATAATTGCTCAAAATAAATTGTAAAATTAGGATTTAAATATTATTGTGTTCATTTTGTAGGAATTGAAAAATTTGGAAAAATAAGCGACAAACTCAAGGGATGGATCAAGCAAGGAAAAAGGAAGATAAGAACTGAGCACAATAGCCCAAACAAGCTCCAAATCAGCCCGCCCACTCCTTTTATTTTCTATTTTTCTTTCCGCTCTCTCCTCTTCTTCAGCCCACCAGCAAACTAGGCCAGCGCCTTTTGCTTCCCAGCTCCAGTATCGTAGTGGAGTTGCATCGAAAGGTCATGATAGTAAGGTCTTAGTAGA
>NCQV01061585.1:0-22064 GCA_002740545.1 Lophocereus schottii
GTATATATGCATATTTATATATTGACGTAGATGCATATACACATACAAATATTCGCTAATATTCCCATTAATGTTGTGCGAATGAAATTGATTCCTTTTACTTTAAAAGATTCTATTAAATGTTGAATGCATGGCTTGGCTGCTAATTCTGTCACTTCTTGGAATGATTTTGTAAGATTGTTCTTCGGAAAATATTTTCCAAATGCCAAGACTGTTAGGTTGAGGAATAAAATCAATCAATTTGTGCAACTTGATAGGGAATCATTTTGGAAATATTCTGATAGATTCAAAACTTCGTTGACCCGATATCCCCATCATGATTTAGACCAAGCACGCTTGTGCCAGATTGTATATAAAGGACTTAACCAACAGACTAGGACCATGGTAGAGTCTATGTGACAGGGTGGCTTTCTTTCTAAGAATGCCACAGCTGCTTGGGAGTTTTTAGAGGGCTTGGCTGAGAAAACCATGCAGTGGGAAACTGCTCGTGATGACAGCCTGAGTTCTAGGTTTGCAAGGGGTGGGTTGCATTCTGTTTCTGATGCAAGTCACTTGGACTTTAATATTGCTGTTTTAGAAAATATATTGAAAGGATTATCTCCCTAGGTGTCCTAGTTATCTCAGGCATCTACACTGTCTTGTTCTCATTGTTAGGCCCTAGATCATTGTTTGAGTGTTTGTCCTTATTCTGCTCATCAGTTAGCAATTGAATAAAAGCAAGTGAGTATGGCCTTCTAGAGACCTAAGAATGTCCCCTTCTCCCTTTATTACAACCCAGGGTGGAGAAATCACCCTAATTTTTCATGGAATAGTCGACCAAATGCTATGGTTCCTAACACTCAACCTGGGATGTTCCCTGGAAACAACTCCTAACCCATCTCTCATCCTGCAATTTCCTTTCAGAGACCATTTTTTCAAGTGTACCTAATGCACCTAGACCTCCATCTTTTATAGTTCAAGTTTAACCTCCTCCTGGTTACACTGATGTTGATAAACTAGAAAGAAGAATCAATAACAATGTGGAGCGAATGATTAACGTTAACATGAAAAGAATAAAGAGGATGATGACTGAATAGTTTTTCTAGTTAGCATCATCTTCTAGAGAACCAGGTGCTTTCCTGAGTCAACCTGAGATGAACCCTAAGGGTCACGCCTCCCTTTCTTCTAGTAACCCTAGTAAGCTTGTGAGGAAAGTGAACGTGGTTATATCTCTCCGTTCTGGTCGAGAGGTTGTTAACCAAGTGAGAAATCCTAATGAACCTTACAGGTATTCCCACCAATTCTTTCAAAATTCTTTTTCCTCTTCTCTTCTAGAGACTGGTTCATCTGGTCAGTCAGGGGATGCTACTGACGGTGTCCCCAATGCTTTAGATAGTCCTTCCCCTCCCAAGTCACTTTCTAAGAAAGAGGAGCTTAAAGAAAAAGGCTCTTTGACTAGGCAAATTCTTTACCTTCTAAGGATTCTTCCTTCCCTTCTTCTTTTGAGAAATTCCGTGTGCCTTTACCTTCTTTTCCCGATAGGCTAAAGAAGAAAGATCAAGATCATATTGAGAAGATGAAAGAGACTTTCTCTCAAGTAAAGATCAACATTCTCTTGCTCGATGCTATTCAGTAGATGCCTCCATATGCTAGATTCTTAAAGGAGCTATGTACGACCAAGAGAGCAACTGGAGTACCTAAGAGGGCTTTCTTGACCTCTGGTGCTAATTCTATCCTTTCTCAGATCCCGGTGAAGTATAAGAATCTCGGTTGCCCTACTGTGTCTATAGTCATAGGGGACCAAATTATTCACAGAGCATTGCTTGACCTAGGGGCTAGTGTTAACTTGATAGCCTTTATTGAGTATGAGAGGCTAGAGTTATGTGACCTGAAACCCACTAATATGGTCATTCAACTTACTGATAGATCGACTAGGGTGCCCAAGGGGATAGTGGAGGATATGCTGATTAGAGTGGGTGAATTTATTTACCCGATGGACTTTGTCGTGATTGAAACTGAGAAGGTGTCCAACTTAGCTAGTCAAGTTCCAATGATTCTAGGGTGTCCTTTCTTAGCCACTTCCAATGCCCTCATTAATTGCAGGAATGTTATGATGAGACTGTCTTCTGACAATATGACTGTAGAATTGAATATCTTTAGCATGCAAAGGCAGTCTTGTAGATTTGATGATATGGAATTTTCTACTCTTAACTAGGTAGGGGATTTTGTATTTGATGATGCCTTTGATGATGTATTTGCTACTGAGTATGAGTCATTTCTTATAGATGATGAGCCCTAATATGATATGTTTGAATTTGATGATTTGTGCTGTACTACTGATTGTCTACTCACCACTATTTCTGAATCTACTACTGAATCTATTTCCTATTGCTCTTGAATTGAAACCTTTTCCTAATTCTCTTAAGGATGCATTTTTAGGGCCTGATGAATCCTTACCTGTCATAATTGCTTCTGATTTGGACCGGGACTAAGAGGACAAACTGATTACTTGACTTAGAGAGAACAAGGAAGCTCTAAGATGGACTTTAGGGGATGTCAAGGGTATTAGTCCTTCTATTGTGCAACATAGAATTCATTTAGAGGATAATGCTAAGCCCTACCGTGACCGCCAAAGGCGTTTGAACCCCACCTTAGAGGAAGTAGTTAAGAAGGAAGTGCTGAAATGGTTAGATAATGGGATTATCTATTTTATTTCTGATAGTGAGTGGGTTAGCCTTGTTCAAAAGAAGACCAGTATTACCGTGATTAGGAATGATAAGAACAAAGTTAGTACCCACTCAAGTTCAATCTGGGTGGCGTGTGTGTATAGATTATAGAAAATTGATTGCTAGCACTAGGAAAGATCATTCTCCCCTCCCCTTCTTAGATAAAATGCTAGAAAGATTAGCTGGACATTCCTTGTATTGCTTTTTAGATGGATATTCTAATTATACCCATATCTCTATGGCTCCTAAGGATCAGGAGAAGACTACTTTCATCTGTCTATTTGGGACATATGCCTTTAGAAGAATGTCATTTGGACTGTGCAATGTCCCTACTACCTTTCAAAGATGCATGATTTCTATTTCTCAGATCTAGTTGAGCAATGCATGGAAATTTTCATGAATGATGTTTTTATGTTTGGATCTTCCTTTGATGATTGCTTGTCTAATGTGAGAAAGGTGTTGGGGAGGTGTAGAGAGAAAAACTTGACTTTAAACTGGGAGAAATATCACTTCACGGTTAAAAAGGGTATAGTCTTAGGACACATTAGTTCTCGTGATGGAATTGAGGTAGACAAAGCTAAGACTGACCTGATTGTTAATCTTCCCCCTCCCATTTGTGTGAAAGAGGTGCGGTCTTTCCTTGGACATACTGGCTTTTATCGTCATTTCATTAAGGACTTTAGTAAGATTGCAAAGCCTTTGTCCAATCTGCTGGCTAAGGATGCGCCATTTCACTTCTCTGAAGAGTGTCTTGAGGCATTTTCTAAGCTTAAGGAGGCCTTAATCTCTGCTCCTATTCTTCATCCTCCCATTTAGGGGGAACCATTCGAATTAATATGTGACGCATCTAATTATGCTATTGGGGTTATTTAGGACAACGTATTGATAGGAAAGCCCATGTTATTTACTATGCTAGCCACACGTTGAATGATGCCCAACTGAATTACACTATTACTAAGAAAGAATTTTTGGCTATGATCTTTAGTTTTGAAATGTTTATACCCTATCTGATTGGGTCTCATATGATTGTTTATACTGACCACTATGTTCTTAAACAGCTTCTTTGTAAGAAAGATGCTAAGCCTGGACTTGTGAGATGCATTTTGCTTTTGCAAGAATTTGACTGTGAAATCAAGCACAAAAAAGGTTTTAAAAACCGTGTAGCTAACCATCTGTCTAGGATTCTCTATGATAGAAAGAGTGAATCCTGTGTTTCTGAGTGCATTCCAGTTGAGAAATTGTTTGCTATTCACCCTGATCCTTGGTATGCTCATATTGTAAACTACTTAGTTGGTGGTAGCATCCCTAAGGGTTAGATTAAGAATGACAGATGATAGATTCTTCTACCTTGTGAAATTCTTTAATTAGGATGACCCTTATCTGCTTAAGTACTACTCTAACTAAGTCTTTAAGAGGTGTGTTCCCGACCATGAGGTGAGAAGTGTCCTTTCTTCTTGTCATCACCAGGCTTGTGGGGGGCATTTTAGTGGTAGGAAGACAACAGCTAAGGTTCTTCAATGTGGTTTTTACTGGCCTACTTTATTTAAGGATACATTTGAGTACTAGAAGAGTCGCCCTAGATGCCAGCAGTTGGGTAGAATAAGCAAGAGAGATATGATGTCACTGAGCCCTATCATTGTTATAGAGGTTTTTAATGCCTAGGATATTGACTTTATGGGACCATTTTCATATTCTTTTGGGAATGAGTACATTTTGTTAGTTGTGGACTATATTTCTAAGTAGGCTGAGGCCTTTCGTTCTAAGACTAATGCAGCTAAGGTCGTTGTGAAATTCCTTAGGGAGAACATCTTTGCTCTATTTGATATGCCCTGTGCCATCATTAGTGATCAGGGCACCCATTTTTAATAATAGAGGTCCATCTGTTTTCAGGGAAATTGAGGTCCCGTTGGACGGGTCCTTATATTGTCTCACATATTTTTTTCCTATGGTGCAGTTGAAATTCAGGATCCTTAAAGTGGTGCCACCTTCAAAGTGAATGGTTAGCGTTTGAAATAATTTCTGGAGTTGCTGGAGTGCATGATACTCCGCGAGAAGGGCCCTGATCGATGATTATAGTTTGAGATAGCTTGTGTGTACTTAGCACTCGACCTGGCTTGCTAGAAATTTCTTCTCTTCTCCTCTCTTCTTCTCTCTATCTTTTCTTCTCCCTTTTTCTTCTTTGTCTTATTCCAATTTCTTTTTGTATAGTTGGTTGCTTTTTTTATATATGTTGGTTGTCTTATTTTTGTGTCTTGTTTTTATTTTTGCACATATGTTTTTTTTTTAGATTTTTCTTTTTGGTCTTCATATGTGTTTCCCACTCCTCATGAGGACATTGTGAGATTTTGGTGTGAGGGTGAGGTGTCCATTTGTACATACTTTTTTTTTGAAAATTTTAAAAAATCCAAAAAGATTTTTGTTTTGTTTTTGGGGACATTTGTACTTTTTTTGATTAGCTTGAATCCCCTGTGGTTTGGTTATTAGCTTGTATGCAAGTACGATGTGCATGAAAGATCTCTGACCTCAGTGTGACATTCTAAGCCCTAGTTCTAACTCCGATTGTTTATTATAGATGTGTAATCGAACCCTTGTTTATCCTTTCATCATTATCTTTCAGTCGTAGGCTTCCATGAATGATTCTCCCACTTGCTTGTGATACGATTACTCTGAAAAAATGATGAATGAAAATATTATGAACAAAGAAGAGCAAAAGAAAAAGAGAAATAAAATTTGGAATGACAAGTATCCCTTTGAGGCATGCACTATTGGGCGTTACGCTTTGAGGTTTGTGCTACTGGATGTTACCCTTTGAGGGAAGACTGCCACTGGGAAAGCTTACTTCCAATGTCAATATATCAAAAATGTAGTTGTGTCAGTTAAGTGGGATTGAGTCTAATTCTGGTAAATCTAAGCCTTGGAATGTTGATACACCTCCACATGAGCATTGGGATAGATTCAGAATCTTGATTTACAGTGGGGTAAAAAATTAGTGCTTTGATGTCATTTATGGGGTAGAGGGCTTTCAAGTACACTCTGTTTATATGCAGGTCGATATCTTGCCTATATGGGTGATTTAGTTGATTAGAACGTATACATATCTTTCCTAAATTTTGTGCATATTAGCTTTGAGAAAAAATAAAAAAGATTTTCCTTTATTTTTAAAATAATTTTTGTAGGTATTTCATTTGAAAACCCTCACAAGGCCTCACGCGTTCACTTAGGAGACCAAGGGGTTTAAAGGGCTTGTTATATATGCTAAATACAAATGTGATTCTTACGACAGTGAGTTAGGATTTTCTTTCTCTTATTTTCTATTTCTTTTTAGTTAGTTTAGTCATTTTACTTGAGCACGAGCAAAGTCTTGGTGTGGGGATATTTGTTCGTGCCAAAAATATATTATTTTTACGATACTTTTATACCCGATTTATGCTCATAGTAATTGTTATTTTTAGTTTTTATTTGATTTGATTTTTGTTTTGTAGGTATTGAATAAATTGAGGAAAAGCCTTGTAAAAGGAAAAAAATACACAAAAAAAAATAAAACCTAAAATATTCCCTAGCTCATGCGTACATCACGTGACTCATTACCCCCCTTATCTTTCTCGTTCTCTCTCCTCTAAAACCAGAAAACCTGATGCCCCTTCCCCATTTCAGTTCAATCTCACTCTCTCTTCTCTAACTCATCTCTCTCTCTCTCTCTCTCTAAACCTCCAACGTCTTCCACCATTTTCATCCCTATCCACCACTCTAAATGCCAGCACATCACCACCAGTGTAGCATGCCAGCGCAACGCCATCTCCACCATACACGCCATCTTTGAATCAAGGGTCGAGATTGAAGCTTGCTTGGGTATAGAAGTTTACAGAGATTGTTAATCTTAACCACACCTTTCTTAGATCAGGCATAACATAGATCTATATCATTCCCTACCTCAGACCATAGTCATTAATACATTTGTACTTTTAAGATGAAACTTTATTCAAGAACTTATAATATTTAAGACATAAGGTTCGATTGAATAGCATTCCTTACTAGGAAACTTCTGTTGATAAAAGCTTAAAAGTGGAAAATTACAATGAAAAGATTAAAGAGAGACTTAAAGTACTGAGAACATCACAAATGTCTGCTCATAAAGAAATGGCGAAACTCGACTTCTGTTTTGCTTAAGTATGCTCACATAGCTGTGCCCTTTCACAATCGTCAACTTCTCCTTCTATAGAGAAGATAGACTACATAGAATGCCTTAACAGCTATACTATGCATACTATTATAGTATACTTTCACTTGGATATAGTTACTACATTATTTTTACTAACTTGTGAGACTAGACATGATGACACATTATGATGTAACAACTTTTCAGGGCTCTTAATCTGGGAAGACTAGTCGTCCATATTCAGATTCTGCACATCTTCATCTCCAATCATGTCTTTAAGTCCATCATAATCTAGAATATCTTCAAAATTTTCATCAACTTTAACATGCTTTGGAGCCAATTTCTCAAATAGATAATGCTGATATCTCTTTCCTTTTCTATTAGAGATTTTCTAACTCTAGCAACAAGGAGATAATCAAAGAAATCTTCTGAAGTATCTCCTTCTACCTTCGTATATATGCCGAAATCACTATAATAAGTGGAACAAGTGTTTCTACAATGCATTAATATTTTATTGAGTTCAATCAATGCCCACATTTGGTGATAAATGTTGGAAAAACTGATCAATCTTGCTAAAGTAGGATCACTAACTGCTTATTATCACTCTAGAAATCATTCTTATCGTTGATCATTGGGGTTATTCAGATCAATTGAATGAACAAAATAACTGGCTGATTTGATTTTTCGATTTTTATACTTAATCAATGTGCAATGTACCTCAATATGCAATCTTCTATTGTATAGAAGCTCTTATTGGACTGTTAGGAGGTGTGAGAATCCGATGGATTCTTTTAAACTTACAATTTTGAAAATTTACACTTTTAAAACTTAGCCTTGAGAAGGATGGGTATTTCAGATAAGAGATTTCCATGATGTAAGCTACCATCTGATACTCCTAGGCATTCATAATGGTGTCATCTAGAAGAATTAAATTTACTAAGAATCTAATACCACCAACTCTAGATCTATCAGCGGAGAAGATCGTAGTTCTTTATGATTCCTAAACATCATAGAAATAATTATTATAGTAGTCGATGCATATTACACACTATCATTGAATCATTACTCTTGAACATAGGAAATTGTTTTTACTCGAACATCATAACGACACCTTAAATAATTCATTTGTAAGTCTAAAAGGTTGAATCTCTATACTATTGGATAGGCAGAAGACAATAGACCAAAGTGTGATCTACTTTTTGCATGAAATTCCAAAATATCTACAAGGATTCTACTAGAAGAAGAAGCCCTTTCTAACAGTAACGGCATTTCATTTAGATTTCATCCTTTTTCAACGGTAGTTATACTTTGATTATCACTATTAGGAGCTCACGAGTTACACTATCTACTAGAGAATTTTTTGATCATTGTAAATGTTAAATAGAGAAGAAAATAAGTTAAGTCATATTTGCCAGTACAGGAGTCGGCTTTGGACTTATATAGTTGATAAATTCTTTTTTAAAAAACCAAGTATTCATTTGCAATAAGTTTGAATAAGAAAAGATTTTGGAGCTAAAAAGATTAAGAGCTTTTGAATCCCCTTATGACTATAAAGATACCTTTTGCCATCATGGGATGGGTGCATTTTGCTTTATTAAAACATCTGCTGCAGTATTTACAGAGTTTTTCTCCTTCTTTGGTTTTGAATGTTGTACTCCAATGCTCATTACTCGCATTTTTTTACAGAACAAAATAATCTCCTTCATTTGGCAAATGAAGAATAGGAAGATTTTTACACATTTTTAAAGGTTTGAACAGCCTTCTAATCAATAAGAGTCTATGTCCGACTTATGTCTTTCTTGAGCTTTTGTTGTAGCTTGTTAAGTTAGCTAATCTGTAATAACATTTGAAGCATAGGTAAGATATCCCAGAAACCTTCATAATACCTTTCTATCTTCAATCTTCTCAAGAACATTTTCTATTTTCTCTAAAATATGGTTTTGTACAATGATTTGTCCAGCTTTTATTTCTTTTCCTAAGAACTCTATTTCTTATTCAACATAGATGTACTTGTTCTTATCAAGGATAATACCATGATCAATGTATCTTTGGATGACAACCAGAACATCATTTTTGTACTGTTCTGTGACCTTAGAAAAGATAAGAATATCGTTGATTAAACTAGACAACAATGATTTAGATCTTTAAAAATGTTATCCATTCTTTTTTGGAGTATTTCAGGCGCATTTTTAAGACCAACTTACATTACTATCCACTCATAATGTCCTCAAGAGGCACTAAAAGTAGTCAAAGGAATACTTTCTTCATCCATTTCCGTCTGCCAATATCCATTTTTATAGTCTATGTTCGAGAAACAAGAGGCTCCCTAAATTCTATTGAAAAGAACAGTTTTGTTAAAAATTTAATAACCTATAAAGACAATAAGTCATGAAGGTTTTTATAGTTGATTATCATCTGAACTTTTTCTCTATTTTTTTAAGTATGATTTCCCATCACGAAAGCGGGGTTGGTGTGAGAACTCTTACTAGTCTTGATTAACTCTTTATCCAAAAGTTCTTTGATTCACCTATCCAATTGTTAAATATCCTGACGTGTGTACACCATTTGTTTAACTTGGATAATAATTTTTGGATTTAACAAAGTGATCTTTACAACTGTCTTATCTTTGTTCCAAAATTTAAGAGTATTATCAGAGTAGAGTTCTTTGCATAATTGCTGTTGTTATTTAACAATCTCCTCTTTATGAGATACTATAGTAGTGATTGTTAGTGTTATTTCACGTTTTGTAGGGATTATCCTCTCACTATGCTAGATGCGTGTAATCTGAATCATTTATTTAGTGTATGCTTTATTTAAATTATTAATAGGAACTAATTAACCATTTAATTGAATATGATTTGGGTTATGATCTATGTGCATGGAGAATATAACCTTTGAAAATTACTTCAAATAATTATATCATGCCAGGGTTGATCAGTGGCCCATAGAACCGGTATAATGTATTAGACACCTCTGATTTCTATGGATAACCCTTCTATATATTTATTTTGACTCATTATACTATTATCAACTACTTGATCTTACCTTCATAGGATTCTTCATTTTTCTCCATAGGAATTCTAGAAATAGGGATCTTTTTGCAAAACATACAAAATGGCCACGATTAATGTAAGCAGATGGATTAAACATATATTTGTTGGGATATAAACACCATTAGATTTTAGCATTGGCGACTTCATAGCAAATCTCCACCGTCATATTTTTGACCAATTCATTCTCATAAATTGGCTCACTTATAGTCTTTGTTTTGTGACCAATGACTTTTCTATCTAAAGTCATACTTCGATCTACACATGGCCAAGTGGGTTCAAAACTTTCTCTTTTACTCATTTCACTGGTCATACTAATTATATCATCTTTGTTAAGCTCTTCTTTAGTTGCTGAAGATCCTTCTCCCCATTCTAATCTTGTACTTATATTTCTGAATAGTTGGGGTTTAATGGTAATTTTTCCTTGGGGTTTAATGGTAATTTTTCCTTTCTTATCAAAATTTATTACATTTTCATTATTAATTTTTATGGGATTGACAAAGTTAGATATCCAAGACCTATTAATTTTTATCTCCTATGGATTGGATTTTATCCTTTGAATTTTTTGCATCAAAGTAGGAGTTTCAAATTTTTCTGCATCTTTCATTGTTATCTTAGTGTTTGGGTCTGTTGTTTATCTAAGTTGTAGATTATTTTCCAGAATATCCTTAGTAGGCAACCTCCTCTCTTCGTATCCCTCCCAATTGTTTTATCGTAAGGAATAAGAAGTTTTTAGTAAATTCATATTTTAGGTGCACATAATATCCATGTCGAAAATTAAATCCTATTAAACCATTACACAAATTGGTCTTGACTCCTGTGATAATTTGATTGTTAATTTTGGTATGCTTATTATCGCAAAGCAAAGTATAAAGATTGAGATCTTTAACATAATACTGTAATCATGTAATTTGAACATGGACGTTTTCAAAATGGATATACATGTACGTTCTATCCTTGCTATGTTAAGAATATTTCCCAAATTAATGAGATTTACTTCTCCCACTTCAAATTAACAATCGTTTATCTCTAAATCATTTTTTATCATTTCGCATACATACTTACTCATTAATTGAAAACATGGATTATTGATAGATCATATATTTAAGTATTATAGGATGAACCTAATCTCCTTTAATGCCTACATTCTTATAATCTACTATAATTTTTTCTCCTGGAAGGTGCCAAGACTAATTGAGCTATTTTTCATCACGTGACTAGTTTCTTCAAAATCACTTTCTTCATATTCATCGTCTATTACTATCTCAACAATTTCCTTATTGTTTTTCACAGTTGGGCCTAATGCTTCTTCTTCGTTCAAATTCAAAATAGCCTAGACTACCAAAGGTTTCGATAAGCTTATTGTTCTATTTCTGCATTCATTTGTGTAGTGTCCTACTTCTCTACATGCTGAACACTTACAATCATTTTTTATTTGCAAACAGTAAGCACCTTTTCTAGAAACTCTTCGTCTTTTATGGCTTGGCTTGTTATTATAACACCCCAAAATTCATTGGTGATTTTGACTTATGAGATAATTTACATTTTATGTGCATACTTTGGGTTATCTATGTCTAATAAGTATATGTGCTTGAGTTAATATTAGTATTATGTTTAAGAAATAAATAGAAGTGTTCCTTATTAGTAGATCATTACAACCTAGAAAAAAAGAAGAAAAGAAATAAGGTGGACAAATGAAGAAAAGGAGTGTGAGTGAGCCCCTCCCAAAAAAAAGGAGAAAGAAAATACGAAGGGGATGAGATTTTTTTCTTTAAATCACGTGAGGGAATGGGCTCGTTTGCTCTCTAATTTCCTAACACACACTCACACTACTCCTGGTACAAGGGAGGGAGGGGAGAAGAGAAGAAGAAGAAGAATAGAAGAAGAAGAAGAAGAAGAAGAATAGAAGAAGAAGAAGAAGAAGAAGAAGAAGAAGAAGAAGAAAGATTAGGATTTTGAATAACAATAAGGTGAGTAATCTTTGCTTTTCCTTCAACCTCAAATTGAATAGGGAAAGATTATTTGAATAGTTTATGCTTGGATTTAAGAATTCAATTGAAGTTCAAGGCTATAAATTTGATGTTTTAGGGTGTAGCAGATTAGAATGCTAATTTCACTTCTCAAAAATCAAACCTAAAAGTTTTATGTTTAATTGTAATTTTGGACTAGGTGAATGTTATGAATGAATAATATGCAATGAATTTATTCACATACATGCTAGAATATGGATTTTTCGTTTGATTGCTTGTATTGGAAGGATAAGACGGTAAAAAAATAGCTGAATTTTCGAATTTTTCAGATATCTTACTATTTTTTGAATTTCTATGAATTATGAAATTGGCTGAATTTTTTGAAATTTTTATTGCATGTTTCCTGTTACGTTTGACAATTTTTTGCAAAATTTTGGAGTTGTATTTTGTAATTTATGAATTTGTGATCAAAATGCCATGTTAGTGCCGAAATTCGCCCATTCTCTTACTTTATATGCATTATTGGGTTGGAAATAAATTATGGAAATTTTACTGTAGATTATCCATATTATTATGAAATTTTGTATAAATATTCATGAATTTTTGGATGTATAATTTGTGAGTTAAGCATTGTTGATTGAAACTGCTCCATTTTAATACATGATATCGGCTATTGTTTTAATTTGTAGACATTATTTGCTCGATGAAAAATCATGACAATTTTATTGTATGTTCTATATCATATGTAGCTATTTTCTGTAAATTTTCATGAATTTGGGATGTGTACTTTATGATTTGTGGACTTTTCATTTAAATTTTCTTGTTTTAGTGTATATCTTTGGGTACTATTTCAATTTTTTTGTGGAGGATTATGCTAGCAGAAATTTCTGAGAGTTGTATGCTAAATTACTCATAATATTTGGTATTTTCTTGTAAAGTTGCGTAAATTTTGGACGTGTAAACTTTATTTTACGAATTTTTGAGTGAAATATTTAGTTTGGTGTAATTATGGGTTGTTCGTTTGCATAAATTGTATATTGATCATGTTGCCAATGACTTTGAGCATTTAAAATTGTAAATTAACATTATGGTTGATTGGTAATTAGTGAAGATTATTTTCGGTGGAATTATACCATGATTAGATGAGTTTTGGGGTAAATTGTTTGGAGTTGGATTATAGCTTAGGTTAGTTATATTTTGGTATAAGTTCTGAATATAAGCTTCTTTGGAAATAATAGGTTTTGGCAATATGATTATAATATAACTAAATTTTGTTTCTAGGCAGAAGTCATGTCTTACCCTAGGCTATTACAGTTGCGGTCTAAAGCTATAAAGCTATAGGTATAGAAGTAGTTGTCTTTGTATTTAGAGCTATGTGGGTTGTTGATTGGTGCCTTGAGTGGGCGCTATCCGGTCCGTAAATTGACAAATCAGTTTGTGTTGTTTGGGAGATGTGTGGGCTATTGGTTGGTACCTTGAGGGGGCATTTCTTGGTCCGCCAACTGACTACTCAGTTTGTCGTATTTGGGAGCTGTGTGGATCGTTCGTTGGTACCATAAGTAGGCACTTCCTGGTCCACCAATTGACTCATCAGTTTGTGTTAATTAGGAGCTATGTGGTTCCCTGATATTCTAGGATGTGAATGTGACTCTACAGTTTGTGATTTGAGGGTATCTACGTTCTCTGGAATGTTGGGTCCTTGGATGGTACCATGAGTGTGCTTTGCCTGGTCGACCTGGATGTGTTTGTGACTCTTATGTTTTATGATGGTCCTTTACATGGGTCATGAGTTGATTTCCCTTAACTAAGGAACTTCGCTTTACCTAAGAGCACGTGAAGTGTTATAAAATGGGATGTTGGCTTGGATTTACAATATATAGTGATGTTTATGAGATGGTGGTTGATTCTGGCTACATATGTAATGGATAAGTGTGTTAACAGGAATATATTATGTGTTTATGGTAGGTATGTGAACTTTTGTGAGGAATTTGCTTGATGTATATGCTAGTTATGGTTATGGATGGGCCATTAGCTTGACTTTGTAGACTTTGCTTTCTTTTAGACTCCAGTGAGGACTAGGAGCGCAAAGAACGTGCCAGGTGTAGGACGATCATGGTTAGTTTAGTAAATAGGCTAACAGTAGAGTTTGTTCAGAGACTTTAATGAAAATGAGAGTCCTTAAATCGTGCCTGGTATGGGACAAGTACGGGTAAGTTGGTATAATTGTCCGCATCATGGCATGTGTGTGTACGTGTCTTGTGAGTTCAAGATCATGATAGATATAAAGGATATGAGTCTTTATTTCTTTTCTCTAAAGCATAAGCATGTTCTTATATCATATTCTATATGTTATGTTCTATTTACATGTCATAAGATACGTGTATTGTGTGACAATTTGTTAACTTATTAACGTGCAAGGTGTAACAATGGGGCAAAGGTAAGGATTATTCACTGGTATGGGTGCGCAGAAAAAACCCGAAATCGAAAATCGAAAAATTTGAATAGAAAAACCGATTAACCGAACAAATTTTTCAAAAAGTCATCTTGGTTAACCAAACCAAAACGTTTTTCTGGTTTTCGGTTTGTTTATAGTTCGGAAAAGGGCAGCCCGGTACACAAGTATCCCGCATTCACGCAGGGTCCGGGGAAGGGCCGCACCGTATGGGGTGAATTGTAGGCAGCCTAACCTGACTTTGTCAGTGGCTGATTCCACGACTCGTTTATAGTTCGGACTATTTGAAAATTCGGTCAACCGCATGATTAACCGAATAAAAAATAATTTTCTTTTTAAAAAAATATACATAAAAAATAAAACATTTAGGTAAGAAAGTGCACTTTTTTATTATTTATAAATGGTAACCAAAGTTTAATTCTTATAAAAAGAATTTAAACTTTAAAAAATGAAAAATTTTGGAAAAATTTCAGACAATCAATCGGTAAACGAATGGAAAAATCGGTTAACAAAATCGAAAAATCAGTTAATCAAAATTTTCGATTTGGTTACAGTTGTGGTTCTGGACGAACCGAAATTTTCAATTCCGTTACGTTCAAAATTTTATTTAACCGAAAAACCGGTTAATCGATTTTTGGTTTATCGAAACTCCAGTTAACCAGTTTTGCAAACCCCTATTCACTGGGCTCAGGGAGTTGATATCTCACCATTTTTCATCTTTTAGGAAGTTAAAGGGACCGCATGGGCATTAAGAAGGCTAACTATCTGCTAAATAAATTTTCGGAGAATCAAGTAGGAATGTCGGTTGTGTTATGGGTTTACGTAATAGATTATGTTTATTAATTGCGTTTTGAATGTATTTTGCACGTAAACATGTAAGGTTGTTATGAATTTATTCTAAGATATACGTAAATGCCTGTTTTAGAATCACCCAACCTAACTTTAGTTAGATTTCAATATGAGTTTCCGCTGCTCTTGCCTACTAATAGGCTATGTAAGGATTAAGAGGTTTAGACAACCTTGTGGATGTTCCTAATTAGACATCCATGGTGGTGATGCGCCTGCCTCCTTCGGTCAGGGCATTATAGTTATAATACTTCCTTTTGTATTTTTCTCCCCTTGCTTGTTAAAACTCTTTTTTTTTATAAAATTTTCTTTTTTCTTCTCTTCTCAAGTTCATTTCCCCATTAAAAAGGAGTATCTCAACATGCTAGAATTTGTTTCTTCATTTTCTTTTCTTTTCAGAGATCATGACATTGATCATCAACCCATTTGCTTAAAAAGAAGATTCATTCACTATTTCAAACTATTCTTCATTGATTATGGAATTTATGGGTAGGGTAATTTATCATACAACATACCAAGATTGGTTTTACGATACCCAATTTTGTAATAAGATTAACTAAATTTAGCAATATAATTTTCTAGATATCTCATGTCCTAGAGCTCTATGTTATTAGTCTTTCTTTGTCTATCTCTATCTTTTTCTTCAAGTTTAGCTCTAATAAACTTAGTGTCAATTTCCTTCCATGATTTCTTAAACATAGTGGCTGTTGTTTCCATCATTCTTAATATATCCTTATTCGTCTAACGAGTTATGTCAGTCAACTATAGTCTTAGGAAAACTAAGTTCGATATAGTGTAGGAAATTTCTAGCACTCAACGTGGTATTCAAGTTCAAAACACTAATCATTCTCCTCTTCCAATACTCAAAAATCTCTTCTCTATTATGAGTTACATTAATGTTTAAGATGCAACCAGTTTGGCTAATTAAGATAAGGCTAATCATTTCAAAGGATGTGGTTTTCCTTGGGATGAACCCAATGGAAAAGTTGATTGTTCATCCTGCTAGAATATATTTAAGTCCAATAAAATGAGTATTTCTTCTAGACAATTCGTCAAACTCTTCAGGTTTATGAATTGCATTGTTAACGAAATTATATTCAAATTCATCAACACTAAACTCTTCGCCAATTTCATTGATTTCAATTTCAGCTATCAACTTAGCATGTATTTTCTTCAGTTTTGTCTAATTTCTTCTAAAGCAATGGTGTTTACACCTCTTGTTTAATTAGGTTCATCCCTTGCTATATTCTTCTAATGGAACATTATTTGTCTCTTTATTATCAGCAAATAGCACTTCTTGATTTACACCCATGATTTTCTTTAATTCTTCAAAATTTTGCTCTTTATCGAACGTATTTTGCAACTTCTATAGATTATACTGCTTATATTTCATCATCTTTCTCTTTTTCTTTCTCTTCTTTTTTCTATGATTTTTCTATTGATTTTCCTACTTCTTTTTTGATTTATACATCTTGCAAAGGAAACGAAACTTTGTTTTTTAGGTTTTGGAAAGGATCTTTGTACTGAAATGAAATACTAATACCTAAATTGGACTTTCCACTATATCTAGCTTTGTTAATTGAAGAAAATGGATTACAGATAATTATTTCTTTATCTCTATAACTTTAGTCTTAATTTTGACTAATTCAGCTTTTAATTCTAAAAATATTAATTGTAGTGTTACTAAAGTGGATCCCTCACCCATACCCATTTTCAAAATTAATACCCATACTCATACCCATACCTATACCCACTGGGTATAGTGGGTATGCAGGTTTTATTTGAGTACATATAGACAAAAAAAGAATTAAACCCATTTTGTACCCATATTCGGCATCAAATAGTCAATATGTCATGTTAAGCTCAAGCTTCCAGCAACATATCATATCACATCAAACACAATTAAAAATCTACCAACCAAAGCAACAAATTAGTGATTGACAATCACAATTTTAAACCAAATGTTCCACCGAAATCTTTAATATCATATAACTCAAAACAGCTAGCAAACTATTCAAGTGCAAGTAACAAATTAGAACTTTAAATAAATGGATATGGGCTCTACATGGGGTGGGTATGGGATGGATACAGGGCGGGTATTGATAAAATGGGTATGGGGTGGGTATGACCTATGCCCATCCCCATACCCATATCCATACTTATACCCATTTTAGCAATACTCGCCTCATACCCATTTTTCTATTTTCACTACCCATACCCATATCCGTTGGGGCAGGTTTTGCGGGTTTTAGGTGGATACGATTTTTTTTGTTAGCCTTAATGATCAGTGTCAATCTCCAAAAGCAAAAGAAAATTAAGAAGCTATTTCTAGCTTGTTGGGATTCCCCTCACCAATGGGAAAAGGAACCTAAAAGAAGAAGAAAAAGAAAATTTTGTTTTAAAAAAAAAAGAACTTTGACAATCAATAGGGAGAGAAATATAAAAAAATGTTATAACAAACCAA
This sequence comes from Lophocereus schottii, assembly GCA_002740545.1. Lineage (NCBI taxonomy): Eukaryota > Viridiplantae > Streptophyta > Magnoliopsida > Caryophyllales > Cactaceae > Lophocereus > Lophocereus schottii. The sequence goes on from NCQV01061585.1 coordinate 17,644, forward strand.
ACCCTAAAAAAGGAATATTCTTCAGAAAAACAGCTTATTGTCCTTCGGGGAAAACCAACTGTAAATGATGTGCATGCAGAGAAGTAAGACCTTATGCTAACAACTGCACAAATAGAAAAAAATAACAAGCTCAACTCTGGGTAACGGAGATTGCTTTGAGCTTAGAGATGAAGAAGCACTAGACCTAGCCCTAATAACAACAAAAGAATTATTGAAATTATACTAGAAGATGAATATAAAGAAAGTGATTATGAAGAAACCAATCATATGATAGAAAGTAACTCAATTAGTTTTGATTATCTTCAAGGAGAAGAGTTTGCTGTAGACAATGAGAATGAAGAAGTTAAAGAAGATTGACTCCTTCCCACAATTTAGAAAGACATAATTTATAAAAAATCAATCTTTCAATTGAAGAGTAATATGTATGCAAAATGAGGAAGGAGATTTGGAAATAAAAGGTTATGACTATGATGTAGGAGAGGTTAACCTCATCAATTGGGAAAGCATTCTTAGGCATAACAAAGATAGAAAGTATAGGTATATATATTCATGTTGGAAGTCTCTAAGTGCAAATTACTCCATTATAATATTATGAAAAAAATATTGACCTTTATGATCTTCCCTATGATATTAGGCATATCGAATTTAATATCAAATTATCACAATAATTAAGACTAATTTATGTAATAAGTTAGTAGGATTCAATTGTCATCCTTGATATTATGTGAGTCTAAAAGATGAATTTGCTAAAAATGTCGTATCTCATAAGATAAAAAATAGTTGAAATCCATATGAGAAGAGGAGCATACCCATTGAGAATATCTTGGAAAATTATCTACAAATTAGATAATACTATAAATTAAAAGACTAATGTAATAATGATAGAAGTAGAAAAATTTGAAAGTCCTACCCTTATGCAAAAGATCCAGAGGATTAAATCCAATTCATAGGTTATAAAGATTAATCATTCATGGATATTTAGCTTTACTAACCCTACAAAAATCAATAAGAAAAATGTGATAAAAATTAATGAGAATGGTAAAATTAACATTAAATTCCAATTATCAAGAAGCATAAGTACATGATCAGATTGGCGAGAAGGAACGTCATTAGCTAAAAAACAGCTTAAAGAAGATGATACAATTAGCATAACTAGTGAAATAAGTGGAATGAGTTTTGAACCTGTAAGACATAGTGTAGACCAAAGTATGAGTCCAGATAGAAAAGTCATTAGGTACAAAACAAGAACTATTAGTGAACCAATCCACAAAGATGAATTAGTCAAAAATATGACTGTGGTGATATGCTATGAAGTTACTAATACAAATCCTAGTAGCATCTAGATCACAATAAGTGTATTTTTAGAGAGATATAATGAATATGAATTGCGTGCCTATATAGACGGCCGGTGTTCTATCTACTTTGGAAAAAGGTCTTTATTTCTAGAATTCATATGGAAGAAAGCTAAGAGTCTTTTAGAACTATAGATAGCTGAAAATAGCATAATAAGCCACAAAAAGGCCATAGAAAGGTTAACCATAGAAGTAGGAGGAGTTCATTGCATTATACTAGTTGTATGGGCTAGTGATCAACCCTTACATGATATAATTATTGGAAATAACTTTCAAAGGTAGTATTCTCCATGCACACATACCATAAACCAAATAATATTTACAATAAATGATCACTTAGTTCCCATTGAAAAATTAAGGCTTGTAAAAAAATTCAGTTTCCACATAACCAGTATGGTAAGAAGGTAATGCCTACACAATGTGAAATAGCACTAACAATCTCACTACTGGAACGATCTATTAAAGAGCAAATTATTGAATAACAACAGCAACTAAGCAAAGAACTCTACGCTAATAATCGAGTAAAAGTTTGGGATAAAGATAAGGCATTTGTAAAAATTACTTTATTAAATCCCAATACTATTATTCGCGTTAAGCAAATGGTGTATACACACTAGGATATCCAGGATTTGATAAACAAATCAAAGATCTTCTAGTGAAGGATTAATTAGGAATAGCAGAATTCCTCAAACCTACCACACTTTTGTGGTAAGAAATCATGCTAAGGAAAAAAGAGGAAAAGCAAGAATGGCAATCAATTACAAAAAGATTGATGATAATACTATCTTTGATGGTTATTATATTCCTAGTGAAGCAGTTCTTTTCAATAGAATTAAGGACGCCCTTGGTTCTCAAAAATGGTTTGTATAAGAAGATACTGGCGGGTAAAAAGGATGAACAAAGTATTCCTTTAACTGCTTGTAGTGCCCCTCAAGGACACTATAAATGGATAGTAATGCCATTTGGTCTTAAACATGCACCTCAAATATTCCAAAGAAAAATGAATAACATCTTCAAAGACCTTAATCATTATTGTCTAGTTTACATTGACGATAATATTGTATTTTTCAAGATCATAGAATATCACAAAGATGATGTCTTAACTATCACCCAAAGATACATTGATCATGATATTATCCTTGATATTTTCCTCGGTAAGAACAAATGCATTTATGCTGAATAAGAAATCGAATTCTTAGGTCTAAAAATGAAAGTTGGATAAATCATCCTATAAAAGCATATTCTAGAGAAAAAAGAAAATTTTCCTGAAAAGATTAAAGATAGGAAGCAGTTAGAAAGGTTTCTGGGATGTCTTCTATGCTTCAAATTTCATCAAAAATTTAGCTAAATTGAGAAAACCATTGCAGCAGAAACTTAAGAAAAAAATTAAGTTGGACATGGACCCCTAGCGATTCAAAGGTTGTTCAAAACTTCAAAAAGATGTGTAAAAATCTTCCTATTTTTAATTGACCCAATGAAGGAGATTATTCAATTTTTGAGATAAATGCCAGCAATAAACACTAGAGTGTAGTACTGAAAATCAAAGGAGGAGAAAAACTATACAAACATTGTAGTAAAAGTTTTAATAAAGCAAAATGGAACTATCCCAAGATGGAAAAAGAAAACCTTGTAATTATAAGGGGAATTGAAACATTCTTAATCTTTTAGCTGCAAAACCTTTTGAACCAATTGGAAAAGGATACTTGGTTTTGTGAAACACAAATTTATGAAATATGCAAACACAAGGCCAACTCCTGCATTTGCAATAATGGTTTAGCCAGTTTTCTTTCTCCATCGAATATATGCAGCGACTGAAGAATTCTCCAGCAGATAGTTTATACCCTGAACTCACCAATAGTGATCATTACTACTAGAATGGGTTTCCCTCCTAGTAAAATCCTTATGGATATTTTAGAATTTCATATAAAAAGCAGATCACATTTTGGTTTGTTATCTTCTACCTATCGGATAGCCCAAAGATTTTCTCTTCTAGAGCTGCAAATTAATTACCTAACATGTCCTTACAATATCCAAGAAAAAAAATATCTTCTCATGTCCAAGAAAAGTGGTTCAATAAGAGGTATGCAGCCTGTATTGACTACTATCATAATTGTTCCTATTATATTTGGAAATCATGGATCACCACAGTCTAATTTCTCGATAGATCTTGACTTGGTGACATCAGTTTCCTAGCAAATTCAATCTCTCCAGATGACGCCATTATTAAAGCCTGGTAATACAGAATGGCAATTTACCTTGTGCAAATCCCGTATCCAAAGCTCTCATTCTTCTCAAGACTAACCAAATTTCAACAATGCATGTTCAGAATGATCCATTGGGTGCTAACATCTCTTGATGGTCCAACCAAAATTCCATGTAATAGGTGCCTATATGTAGAGGTACATTGTGCATTAATTGAATATGAAAATGGAAAATCCATACTAGCCATTATCTTATTCAAATAATTTATTTAGATGATTCCAATGATCGACGACAAGAATGGTTTCTAGAACAACAAAAGTGATTAGTCATCCTCCTGTAGCAAGAGCCATCAGTTTTTACAACATTTATCATTAGACGTGGTCATTAATTGAACAAGGAAGAACACTAATGCATTGTGTGAACACTACTTTCGCTTATCGTGATGAGCTGAGCAAATATATGAAGGTAAAGAGAGCTACTTCAGAAGAAGTCTTTCATTATCTCTTTGATGCTGGAGCTGAAAAATTTTTATCAGAAAAAGGAAAGAAATATTTTCATGAATTATTTGAAAAATAGGATCCAGAGCAACTTCAACTTGATGAAGATTTTGATGATTGTCTGGACAATGATGTACTGGAAGACATTATTAGAGATGAAGGCATGTAGAATCTCAATATGAATAACCAGTCTTGCCTGCAATAAAAGGCTCTGAAAAGTAGTTACACTATTATTGTACTATTTTATCCAGTGTCAGGTCAATAAAATAATATTCTCTACTATAGTCATGTGAAAATATCAGAGTATACTATAGCCTTTAAGGCATCCTATGTACTCTCATCCCCTCTGTAAAAGGAATGACTGAGTACT
>NCQV01061585.1:22072-34561 GCA_002740545.1 Lophocereus schottii
ATACGGTCATTTAAGCATACTTAAGCAAAAGATAAGTTAGGATTCTCCATTTCTCTATAAGCAAGCATCTTTGATGATCTTAGTGGCTTAAGTCTCTCTTGAATCTTTCCATTGTAATATTTCCACTTTTAGGCTTTTAATAAAAGAAGTTTCCCAGTAGGAAAAACATTACTCAATCGACCCTTATGTCTCAAATATTGTAATTTCTTGATTAAAGTCCCTCTATCCTTTAAAATATAAAACTTGATTAGTGACTATGGTTTGAGGTGAGAAACAAAATAGATTTTTGTTGTGCCTAATCTAAGGAATGTGTGGTTGAAATTAGCAGTCTCTGTAAACTGGAAGCTAGAGCTAGAGGAATGCCAGGCTCCAATGTCGACTAAGTTCAGGTGGCGGTCAAAACTGTCTAATTAAGCTTCATTATTTTGCTAAGCATGGTGGGTATATAATCACTAAAAATATAATATTTACGATATAAGTAGTAGATTATAATAACTAGAACCAGTGAAATCATTGTAAGAAGTTAAATCATTCAAAACAAGCCTATTTCTTATAAAAAAAGACTCTTAAAAATAACAAACTTACAGAAAGCATTCCATTTGGGTCAAAGTTGAAAAACTTTGAAAGTTTAGGGCCAAATAATAATAAAAAGAACCAGAAAGTCATTTTCCTTAAACTTTGAGGGATCAAAACGTTCACTTTTCTAAAACCTAGACCAAACAATTCATGCACTAAAATTAGAGGTACCAAAGTGTGGACTTTTTGTTATGGCTTCCAAATTTCGTAATTAATAATAACTAATTAAATGGGAATAAAGAAACTATAAGCCTAGCTGAAGGGTGTTAGTAGAATCAAATAAGGATTAAAGTTTATGATTAGCATCATAAAATCGATGGTGATAGCTAACTTAAAGAGTAGGTTGTTTCGGTAAAATGATGAATAAACACAAGGGAGAGGACCAGACAAGGGATCTGACCATGATCATTTCTTTTTTGAAACAAAAGAAAAGCACACAAAGTCTCACGTGTTCATTAAATTAATTAGTCAAAAACTATTTGTCAAAATAAGCTCATAAAATAGGGGAATTATGAAGAGTTATTTTCGCGCCAAAAAAGCCAATCAAAGACCCAGAAACTCAAGAAAAAAAAAAAATCTTGTTATAATGATAGTTGACAATTTTTTATTAATGATGAATGACATTTAAATACTAGACATGACATGGTAAAAGAGGAGAAGAAGATAAATATTTTTCCAGAGCTATGTATATGAAATTGGCTCCAAAGACAAAAACAATAGGGGATAATGCTTTGGATTGAAACTGAAATGTCATTCAAATTGAAAAATAAGTATTAAGCCACTCCTGGTAGGATATTAATTGGGATATACTACGATAAGTTAACAAAGCTTGTACCCATAATTCATGAGTGGAAGTACATAATTTTCATGCATGTGCTTCAAGAAAAGTTACAAAAGAAAAAAGTTAAAATATGTATAAGTCATATATCAAGTAGAACAATGCTAAGCTGAACATACTAAAGTCACTTAAGAAACTCAATAGAAAATAATCGGATTATCAAAATCAAATTTTCATGTTCGAGTCAATGCTTGTTTTCACCAAGAGTGAATTTGCTAACTCGATTGTCTTCAATTTTGTCCAAATCAAGACCCAGTTTCACAAAAATCCAAGATGACCAAGTCCTAAGTCCATAAAATAGACTCAAAAAACCCTTATATGGCTCCCCCCCTCTAGAAAACCAATTTACAATTTGCAAGCAAAGTCAAGGTCCTAAAAAATTCAAATCCTCATCTAATCCTAAGTCCATAAAATGAATCAAACTTGGACAAAAGACAAATCTAAGCCCTCTAAATTCTTCCCTGTCTTAGATAACTCAATATCTAGAACAAATTTTGGGTCAAGAGCTGCATCGATTTGATCTCTTTGACGGGAAGTAGAAAGAGCACAAATAAATTTTTGGTACAATCACAAGTCGAAAAAACAATAAATAAATGGGCTGACTCAAGCTACGTTGGCAAATTTTAAATTGTGAAATGGCTAAAAATGTAAATAACCATCAAAGTTAAAATTCAAATGATGAAAAAAATCGTGGCTATTAATCTATCCCAAATAAGTAAATTTCAAAGCCCAAATCAATATAATTTATCTTCATTAACTTAGCTCAAATATATTCAAATCAAATGGTTATTAACTAAACAAAAATAAAATACAAATTAAATAAAGAGAACTAAAATTGGTTTGATCCCCTCCAAAAGGGGTACGTAGACAGCTCACAACAAATAGTGAGTGCAACCTAAGTCTCAAATGAAACAAAATTAAACCTTCCCTAACTTATATATTAAGAATGTGTACAAGCAGTACCCTTCCTAGAAGGTGCTTATATTGTCATGATCTGATTTAATTAAGTTAAGTGCTTGGCTGATTCAGCAAGTGTTGGACCCAATTAGACAAAATTTTAATAATTCAACATAAAACAAAGAAAGAAAAATTGTATTATAATGAGTCAGAATCAAAATGTGGTCTCCTGAGAAGGAGACGTAAGTAAGGAGCTTTATCCTCTTTAATTGGGTTGTACTCAAAATAAACTGATGTACTTTTTGTATGTCAAAAAGTTGTGTTGTGCTTATTATTCTTTTTGTTATTTTTTGCTCGATAAAATTTTTGACACACTTACTGGGACTCTTTTCATCTCTGATTTGTTATCTTAACTAATGGTTGTTGTATTTCTTTCTCTTGTTTTATTTTTCTATGTTTTATAGAATATGGTACCTCAAGTTACCATCAATTTCAACAATCTTCCAATCCATTCTTCTTGAGTTTTAATGGAAAGACTATGGGCCTTAGAAAGGACAAGAGACTGTTGACAAAGAAGGCGGCGTAAGAACTTGAACCATAACAAATGTAGAAGTGACTAGGGCCATGCCAATTCTCCCACGCCTAAGCCAGCTACGTCCCTAGCCTTAGAGCTAGTATAGGGTCCTATACTAGATCCCGATTACAATTAGGCTCCAACTCGGAGAGGAGCCCAACAAGGGAGGCATTAGCAAACTGAGCAGCAATCTCACCAAGGCAACCTCAGGTCCTTACCTCAAACCCAAGGCAAGCTCAGGTCACTACCTTATCCCATGCCAGGTTTGGATCCCAGCATCCACTAGGAAATGGGGTAAAACCAAACAGTCGATGCCTAACCTTGAAGAGTCTCGCTAAGCCACTTGGAGAATGGACCTCAAGAGTCAAAAAGAATACTCAAGGCTATTTACCGAGGCTGATTTTTATACAAATCATCTCTGTCCATATCCAAATGGTCAAGGTGATGATGACCTCTTAGTCAAAGGAGGAAACCAAATGTAATCATTGAAGGTCAAATTCATCAAACCTTCAAGCTTAACCATGTTCTAAGACCTTTGCATATCAAGGAGGTTAGCCTTTTTCAAGTCCCTATAAAGTGCAATAGGATGCTGCCTTCTGGCCAAAAGTGACCTGACCTTATAAAGGGTCGAATAACTAGTATATATTGACCTGCTCATAAGATAAAGGGTCAAAGCTTTAACATATGCTAAAGTAACCTTACAATCTTCAGTCAGCACCCTTGATCAAGGCAAGGAGCAACACAAAGAACAATGTGAGGCTATAAGTACTACTTTTTAAAACCTAAAAACTATCTTCTAAGAAGACGAGTCATATGCTATCATCCCACAAGGCCAAATTACCATGGATATTCATACTGAAAACATGCTAGTCTTAGTGGCCAATACTCTAATTTTGAGGCACAAATGCAAGAGCTATAGAGGGAGCTTATAGAGAAAGAGGCTAAAATCAATCCCTTACGACTCTCCTTAAAAATAGAGAACATGAAAAGACTAATGAGGTTAGCTGTAGCGGCATAGTTATCACTCTACAAGATATCAGGGAGCTAATTGCCTAAGGGATTAGAGAGCAACAAGCGGCCATGAGTCCCCGAGTGTTAGGATACAGGAACCTGTATCCAAGTCACTACGACTTGATTCCTTTCCTCAAAGGTTACCAAAATGTAAAATTTGAGAAGTGTAACGGAATGAATGGGTTACCTCACAAACATTTCGCCTATTTCTACTTCGCATATAGTGAAGCGTTTTTCAATGATGCGTTATTAAATAAGTAATTTGTATAGTTCCTCAAAGGAGTAGCTTTTACATGGTATACTCAACTTTGGCCTAGATCAATTCACACTTGGGATGATCCCCAGAGGGCATTTGTGGCTTAATTCATGAGCTCAAAACAAAAGGTTTCCATGCTAAACATTGCTAACATGTCCCAGAGGTCAAATAACAGTGTGAATGACTTCATTACGAAGTGGGCGAGTCTAAGCCTGTAATTCCCACAAAAGCTAAGCAAGCAATCGACAGTTTAAATGTGTGCTAAAAATTTATCCCCTTAAACTGCTACATACATTGTCGTCACTGAGCCTCAAAACTTTGATGCGCTATTGTCTAAGGCAAGTAATGTAGAAATACGACTTGCTCATCAAAAAGTACGCATGCTAAGAGGGAAGAAAGCAAACGGTCAACCAAGAAACGCGAGTAGATGGTCATCTTGATCAAAATAAGCCCAAAGCAACCAATAGTAAAAATGTTAACAAAAATGGCAAAGCAAGCTAAAGAAAGAAGATTAAGGACTCACCCTCAAAGAAATATGGAAAATAAGCATCCGTTCGATGACGACGATGTTCAAGTGGTACAAATGAAGTTATAGCTGGAAAGTGTAAGGACCCTCGATCTTGAGGAAGCTATCTCGGGGCGCGGCCCCACACGAATAGTAATTTATCTCAGATCCAAAGTCTTTTTATCGAAAAAATAAAAATGAAAACAAGTAAAAGCAAAAATATGGAAGGAATAAAAATGAATTAATTGAGTCCCCAGTGATTTTAAAGAAAAACTCACAAATCAAGAATAATTTTTCTAGCAAATTGCAAACTGATAGGGATAACCAAAGGGAAACCAAAAGGTTCAACCCCTTTCATTTTAAAAAGGTTTTTAAAAGGCTCTCGAGTGATACCTAGTTTAGGAACCATCTTAACTCCTTAGTCTCGCACCGAGGATCCAAATCTGGGGGCAATGGTACAATAATCAGATGGGGTGGATCACATAGCCGCCTGTCATTACTAACTGCCTATATTATTTAATATGAGAAATCAAATCTTAATTACAATATCACACCTTCAGTCAACATACTAGTATGGATCACATTAGATAATACAAAAGGATGTAAATTTTAGTTCGACAAAGGCCAAAACAGAGTAAATAATCATAGTGAGTAGGGAAGTACCTAGAGATATTATATCTTTAGTAATTTGGAATCAAAAATAACAAAAAGAGAATGAAGTAAGAGGATGGAAGGAGGATGGAAATTATGCCCTTAGAATAACCCTCCTGACTTACTTAGAAATCCAACAAAGTGATGCCTTTTAATGATCAATTAGAACTCTCCTTCTTAAAGTGCTCAATATGCCACTTGAGATTTTGGCTCTCTAATTTCTGGAGTTATTCTACTACAAATCTCTTGCTATTTTTCAAATCTCACATAATACTAGTATCTAGTGTCTCGTTGATGCCAATTTTCGATACCTAACAGATATCTCTAACCCCTTGGGGCGGCCTCCCTTTCATACTGATTGAGGAGATTGTCCAAATCAGTTTAGAGAAAGGAGACCTACTCTAAGGTATCGTTGATGGTATATTATTTTTAATTTTCCTATGACAAAAATTGCACCCCAACTTGTATACTTGGAGTCCCAATATAGTTATCATTGAATTGGAGTCCAAAAGGCAAGTAGAGGTCAAAACGCCCAAATAGGCCCAAATTAATAGTGTTCAGCGTCCAATTAAGATCTACTCTAGGGAGCATAGAATTATTGAGTTTAAGTATAGATATTCTTTATTTAATAAGAATTCTAATGACATATTAAGAACCAAAGTCTGATAAGCAACAGAAAAGATATAAGTCAAATATTTGGGCTTGTGCTGGAAAGGACACTTATTCTTGATTTTGGTTATATCTTGTTCTGCACTTATCAAAAAATTATGAAATTAGTTAACAATTTTCAAGGAAAAGAAGAAGCACTCAAAACTAAGGTCGATCATGAAAGTTATGGCCAAAGTAAATTGTGTTGTTTGTGGCCCAACCCAAGAACTTGGTCGGGTTCCTGCTTGGTACGACCGGACTAGACAAAGAACCGGGCTGAGTCGTCAAGCTGGGAACCCAATTAGGCTCCCTATCTCCGAGTCTTTTTCTGCCTAAATAGGCTTAATGAAAAAGAACCATAGGATGATTAGTTTACCGAGACTAATTAGTCAAAATCCTAGCTGAATTAGTGTAACTGTTTAGATTAACCTTAATGGGACTATGACTATAGTCTCCTTTCTCTACATCGATTCAGACTAACCCCTCAACCACTGTAGATAAGGGGCGAATCAGTTGGTATTAAAAAATTTCCATCAGCTAGAGGATCAAATCAAATTGGTCTCAAAACATACTAAAAAGAATTAAGAAAAAAAGGTCAAAATTTAGGAGAGGAATACTCCACGTTAGAGGTATTAAGAGAGAGATTAGTACGTTATACATTAAAAGGCATCGCTTTGTTGGATTCCTAAGCAAATCAAGTGGATTATCTTTAGGGAAGAGACTATATTTTCCCCTACTCTTTCTTGTATTTCCCTATTATGATTGTTGATCCTAAATTAGCAAAGATGTAACCTTTAGGTATTTCCCTGCCTGATGTAACTGTTATTCTATTTTTGGGTTTTTGTTGGACTAAGTTTTATACCTTTTGCATGATTTATTATGGTTTATACTAATATCTTGCGTGAATATTGTTAGTATAACTAAGTCCTAATTTCTCATGTTGATGAGAGATGTCGTTAGTTATAACGGACAGTGATGTGATGTATCACATCACATCATCGTATCATCACCCCCAAATCTAGAGCCATGGTTCAAGAGTGAGGAGTTAGGATGGTGCACACATGGAATTTCTTAGGGGCCTTTCTAAAACCCTTTTGAAGCAACATTAATTTGTGCCGTTAGTGTCTCTTCAGTGCCCCTTCGATGACCATTTGGTTGTCAATATTGGAGTCGTTTGCTTCAAATCATTATACGTTTTATAAAACTCACCGCCGACTCTATCAGTTAAAGTTCAATACTGTTTTTCTGCTATTTTATCTGCTACCTACTTCTGTATTGCTAAATTTGTGGTACAGATTCGGATCAGCATAACAAAATTTGCCTGGAACAAACTAAGGGTTCAGAACTAGCCTAGGAACATGCCGGGATTCCTGGATCACACATGTACCCCAAGTTTGGGCTAGGATGAGGATATTGATGAGGCCCGAGTCAGAAAATTAGACCTGGCTTTGCCCAGGGAATCTAACTAGGTTTCTTGGTCAGGGCTAAGGCCCAGTTTCCTGAAATGTTGCAACCCAATTCTATCTGCTTTTGTAAATAAATATAAATTAAAAAATTAAATCTGCTCCTAATATATTAATGTACCTAGCAAATGAGTCCAAGCATTCGTGGTAGATCAGACCCCCGTGGAAGTAGATCCTTACAATGACGACTCCACTTGGGACATATTAATGTACCTAGCAAACTGTCTATTTTGGTAAAAAAAGGGAAAAAAATAGGAAGACCCGGCCAGGTTCTTTTTTTTTGAAAAAAAAGAAGAGGTCAACTTAGCATTCTATGCCTCAAAATAGAATTGAGTCCGTACTAGACTCAATAGAACTCAGTTGGGATCCATTAGGGTTTAGTAGTAAAGTTTTCCAGGTTGCATACATAAGGGTTTACTGAAGAGTCAGAATAAGGGTGTAAGTCGTGGACTCAGTTAGAACCCGACTGGGATCTAATTAGGAGGTCAGGTCAAGTCCACGTCCCTTAAGGCCTACATTTACGGCATAAGACGATATTCTAGGTTCTCAGTGTTAAGGTTAGGTCTATAGATCAGCATAGTTCTTTTAAGGTCTTAGCACATCTGTCGTATGATACTTGAGGCCAATGAGTCATGCATTATTAGCCCTCATCACACATAGTCCCTGAGTCTATCTAGGTCCAGGTGCATAATTCGATCCATTAGACCTTTAGAGCACTAGTCCATTCTAGGTTGCATCCAATTGTGCATCATATTTATAATGCATAAGTCCAAGTAGGCCTAAATATCTTATCTATGCATAAGTTCATGGTCTACGTATTATATTTTCTAAATCTAGGATCCCTACATAAGTCCACCTAGATCCACCAATGCATTAAAACTAGCTCATTCAAGGCAAACTAAACCACAGTCATACTTAAGCACAATCTAGGCCCACGAGTTATAGGACCTTTACTTAGACCTAACTAAGGCCCATAGGTTAGCTTCCTAAGCCTATGTTAGGACCCAATCTAGGGTTTAGGACCAATTTCAACCTAAATCTAACATCTTAACTGCATTTATTCCCATCACAACATAAGCTTCCAAGCCCACCAAGTTATCATCCCCTTCTGACCTAACCGCAAGTTAACCACTTCCTTTAACCTTCATTTCTATTATTCACTCCTTTCGAACCACTACCTAATTACCTAGGATAAGGAAGGCTAAGAAGGTATACGAGCAGAAACTAAGAGACTTCTGTCTCGAGAAGAGTCCAAGAGAACTCCACTAGTTGGGTAAAAGTCAAAATCCAAGACTTCACCAATGCTGATGGCAGGAGGTAACGAATGGGCTTAACTCATAAAAATGATAGAAAAGATATAAATTAGAATAGATAAGAGCAAGAAGAAGGTGGAACTGATGGCCACTACACTCCAAACCCTTATAAGGGACACACCCACCAAAGACACTAACACTTGGTAAGGCAACTATAAGAATGCGAATAAGAAGACATTGGCGCCACAAGCAAAGAGGTACATGCTACAGACTACTACACAAAATACACCCCTATTAATACCACATATCCTTAAACAATCGAATGTGTGCTTTCTAAAGGTATGATCAACATTCGCCAAACTAGGGCAAAGATGGAACACACATGGAAGCACAAGAACTAGGATTTGAATAAGTATTGCAAATATCACCGAGTAAAGGGTCATGATACTGATGACTATTGAGACTTCAAAAATAAGTTAGAAAGCATGGTTAAGTCAATAGAGCTTCCTTTACCTAAAGTTGCTCATAACATCCAACAATGATTGTGACCCGCTTGGCTTGTATAATAGCATTCTAACCATTTTAGACCACCAAAACAAAAAGTGGGACTTATCTATCTACATATCGAGCATAGTTGAGTGCAGACCCAAAATGCCTCCAACCAACGGGTCTTGAGTCTTGTTGAATTTAGAAGATATGATGTAATCCCTTGTGTCATGCTTAGCTTATAGTTATGTGTTGAGTCTTAGAGTCATTTACTTTCTTTGTTATCGTAAGTCCAAGTCTGATATAGGCTTGATTTATTAATAAAATCATCTCCTCCATTAGTTGCTTGTGTATTCTCACATTCTTTTTTATAGAATGCTTCTGTCCTATGACAAATCTAGGGAGAAAAAAAGAAAAAAAAAAGGATAAGAGAAAAGGAGGGGCTGGCATGAAAACCTAACAAGGCAAGGTAGGCAAAAAGAGAGGAAGCTAAATAAAATAAAAAGAGACTAAGCATCTCAAGCCATCATATGGAACAGGAAAAAGATTAGAAATTTATATCCAGTAAGTTATGTAGCTTTAAGGGGCATACCTAGGATAAGAAGCTTCCTTTCACAACCTACATTAATGCCTTTGTTAAACCTAGTAAGTTACTACTTGGAACCTATTTGAGCCTTCAAATAAGACTGCTTTTTTCATAACTACATCTAACCTACCCAGGGAGTGCGAATGTGTCATGGGCGGGATCAATATCAAAATCAGTAATAACAAAAGAAAAAAAAAGAAAAAAAAGAGAAAGGTGAAACCAAATGATCGCGAAAAAGGAAAAAAGAAAGAAGGAAAAAAAGAAAGAGAGCTTAAAAAGAAGAAGAAAAAAGTTTGAAAATAAGAAGGATAAAGAAAGAAAGAAGTTGTTGATTCACACTAACTTCATCATCCAAGCACACTTAGGGATTTCATAAGGGTTATTGAAGCATTCACACCAATTCCATTTCTTTGGCACCCTAACTTAGAAGCCTACCTTAAAAAGTCCTTCTAAAGCATCCTTCCCTTCCGATGTATGTTCCTACACTCGAATTATGATGGGCTTGATTTCATACTGGATACATGGGTAACCCCTTTGAGGTTAGGCCATGAAGTTCATTTTCATAAAGAAACATCTTAATCGAATCATTTAGTCTCAAAAGAAAAGAAAATAGGAAGAGAGAACAAAGAGAGGCTGGCCCTAAAACTTAAAACAGGTGGACCAAACATAAGGAGAATTAGAATAAAACCTTGGTTTTTAGAGGACAAAAAAGCATTCCATTACCTGCACTCATCGAATCAGGCTTGGACAAACCATTACTTCTCAATCATCGTAGCCTTTTATATCACCTCCATTTTTAAATTCAGGACTCTTGGTCTCAATAATGACTATAAATTTCAGAATGGATACTCACTTTGTATTCTTGGCTTTCCTACATGGGCAGTCACCGATCATGCAGGATAGGGGCTCTCCTATATTTCCCTGATAGTTAGGGCTCCCTGCAAGGTAAATATTCCCCAACATGAAAAAAACCATATTCTTTGCACTAAACTAATGGCTACATTAGGCAGCACCATTAAAGTATCTTCCCAATATGGAAAAGATCACATTTATTCTACTAGACCATGGGCTACTCTAATTGGGGACTTCTCCAGAGCAGGAGCACTTTGATGCAAAATTAAGAGGCACTCCTCCATTAAAAGCAAGATTACATACTATGTAATTCATAACTCATGACCTGGCCTAACCCAATAGTGACTTAACTTTTTATCCCTCATCTTAAAACATAGAGCATCACTGGGCCTAGTCATTAGCCACCTATACCTTAATTGGGTCCAATGGACCCCACACTTAGTGTGTCTTCACCTACTCGCATACAAGGTTAGGTCATCATGTGTCAGCACAGTCACTACAAATAATTCTGTATAATCAACATGCATGTATAGCCTAACCTACGCTAGTAATTGCACATGCGTTAATACATGGGTCTTTAACCTATGTACTAGACCTCTCTCCACCTTAATCACTTGGGAACCCTGGATTGAAGAAGAGTGCAATCATTCTTCACAGTGACCCTATAAGAAGGACACACATAACCACGGTTAGCCGTGAATCTACATCAAGGGTTCTCTAGACGGTAGTAACAGTTATCCTAGAAGACATCTATGCTTTGACCCTCACCTCAATAAGGCTCAGTCAAAGTGGGTGGTCCATCCTCAAAGAAGGCTTTATGTAAGCATCCTTATAGAAAAGACATTAACACAACTTCAACTTATCAGGTAACAAAGTCCAAGAGGATGCAGCCATAGAAGACACCTTATCCTTTTTATCTTAACTAGAATGACTTCTGAACATCCAAGAAATTTTAGCATTTAGCAATCTGCCATTAGAAGGAGATCACTTCAACACTCAATTGACAGAAAGGTCAAACTTAAATATGTAACACCTCAATATCCCATGCCACAAGGTCCTCAAGGATCAATTTTATAAATCAAATGCTAACAGGTTCACAAGGATTTGGCTACAAGCTTATATGCCACTAGGTTCATAGGGATATAGGTCTTTAGACTTAAACACCACCAACTTCTGAGGAATCTGGCCACAGATCTTTAGGCATCCATGCCACTAAGACTCACAGCTGGTTCCCCGTATAATAGGACATTTCGACAATATTGGCTTTAGGCACAATGGGATATTTCAAGACTGCTGGCTCCGGGCATAATGAAACATTCCAAGAACAGGCTGACTATCGGCACATTGGGACACCACTGACTTTGGGCACAAAGGGACAACTTTTGGCTCCCAGTATAATGTGACATTTTAAGACTACTGCCTGTCGGTATAATGGGACAACTGCTAGCTCTCGGCACGATGGAATAATTCGATGTTACTGGCTCCTGGCACAATGGTGTGTTGCGACATTGCTGGCTCCCATCACAAATTGGACAACCGGTGGCTCCTAGCACAATGGGCCATTTCAACACCATTGGCCTAGCACAATAGGAGATTTGCTAGACTGACGATAAGTTTGCTAATTCAGCGTTCGGGATAAACTCAAGAATCTGCTAGACTAGCGAAAGGTCTGCTCCTCTAGCAACAAGGAAATCAGCTAGATCGGCGAAAGGTCCTCTAATCCAGTTAAAGGATAAGAACCCACTCACTCCCAACATAATGGGACATCATCAGGCAATTATTGGGTCAAAAGTTGAGAGATGCCAAGTCCTAGGATCCTCAGTAGTTGAGCTTTGATTTCCAACATCAATCGCCATTACGGCAGAAGTTAGTGGGCGCCAAGTCTCAGAACTC
>NCQV01061585.1:36306-47810 GCA_002740545.1 Lophocereus schottii
ATTTGATCTTGGTAGTGAAGTTTGATTCAAAGGGTAATAAGGGTTTAGAGCTAGCCCATCTGAGTTCCTCGCTCATAGCTATACTAAAGTTCTGGACCAAGCTGAGGATACTGACAAGGGCCGACTCAGGAAACTAGATCGAGCTTTGCCTAAGGAACCTGGTCGAGATCCTTGGTCAAGGCCAAGGCTCAGTTTCACGAAACATTGCAGCCTAATGTTGTTTGCTTTTGTAAAAATATTTAAATCAAAAAATTAAATCTGCTTCTAAAAAATTAAAGTATGTAGCAAATGAGTTCGACCATTCATGGGGGATCATATCCCTGGGAACATGGATCCTTGTACTAGTGCCATTAAGCTTTATCTAAATAGGTTCACTAATTCTACTAGGAATATAACTAACTAAACATAGTAAATTAATTAGATAAGAATATGACCAATTAATCCCATTTAGGCATACTAGCTCCTATAGTGTAAGAAAATTAAGGGACCCGACTAGATTCTCTATTCAGTGAACTGGCTGGTTCCTGGCTTGGACCAGACCATACCCATACCCATTGGGCCTCTCTTCCTGTGCTCTCTATTGTTTTTTCTTTTATTTTATTATTTTGGAAGCTATTATTTAACGGCCACCCTTCTAGGATCTTAAGTATATAAGTTGGGGTATTATTCTCGTTATCATTATCCTTGTTATCAGGCAATTAAAATAAAGATTTCATTTTTAGGCATCTACATTTAGCCCCCACTTTGATCAAGTTTGAATAAGGTGAAGATCAAAATAACCATCACTCATAGCTCCCTTCTTGGCTGTCCCAATGTGACACCCGAGCATAGCCATAAGGGTCTTGAACGTAGCCATGACGATGAATAATAACGTGAAATCTGAACCTAGCCACCGAGGGACTTGATGGTTTCTGTCAACTTACGTTGTGGCGGTGGCCGATTATAGGAGATCCAAACCTAGCCACTAAAGGTCTTAAGATTTGGTGCCAGCAAGCTTTTATCGGGAGTCGAGACAGTGGCCAATGATGTGAGATCCAAACTTGACCACTGAGGGTCCTAAGATTTACCATCCGCCAACTTTTGTCATGATGGTGGCCTATAATGTGAGATCCATACCTGCTTGCTGAGGGTCTTGAGGCTTAGCGTCTACCAACCTTTGCCATAATGTCCTATTATATCGAGAGTCAACAATGTTATTGAAATGTCCAATTGTATCAGGAGCCAGTACTTTTGAATTTTTACATTTTCACTAATCTAGTAGACTTTAGATATATCCTTTCAGCAGATTAGTGGACCTTTCACTAGTCTAGCGGATTTCTAAATTTTGTGAGATGTTTAAGGACTTTTGCCTTATTCGCTTCTTAGTATCTTGTTGCAAACATTTCCCTTCATTGTCAAGGCCATTGTATGTTTTGAATGAATTGAGTGCTTTGCAAGTCAGTTGGCTCCCTATCGCTATCAATGCTTTGCTTCTTCTTTTTATACATGACAGATCGATGAGTTTGGACTTGCTCTTTTCCTTGTCATCTACTACCGAACCTGACCGAGTACCCCCTTTGCCATTTTCTCCTCTTGTTTACCACTTGTAGCTTAGTTTAGTGTATGGTAAAACTAGTGTTTGTGATCATGATTCCCATTGGAAACCAACTAGGTCCTCTATGCCACTACTTCCTCTCTGCCTTCATATTTTTATTCTTTTGATAAGGAATGCATGTGAGATAGATTCCCCTAGGGAACCGGTTGAGTCCTCTAATAACCACCTCTACTTTTTTTTCTTGTTTTTTGTCGTTTGATTAATCTTAACAAGATTACATGCATAAGGGGTGGTATTGGTTGGGACCCTATGCTATTAATTCTCTATTTTTCCTCCTTGTTTTTATACACATTAGATACTTGAGTCTTGGATTCTTCTCACTTGTTTCTTCCATAGATACTGGCTGCATTCCCCCCTCTTGATTTGACTCTATCTTTGGTTTCTTTCTCTTGATTTTGAGTGATTTATCTTCCTTCTTTAAGCAAAGTATCTTCAAGTGGAATTCGACTGGTTTCCACGTCCCTTTACTTATTCTCTTCTCCTATAAATAGTTGCCTTGGATTTAAATAAATCACACCAGCTTCTTATTGTGCATTCAAGTGTGCATCTTTCCTCTTAACTCTTTGCATTTTCTCCTTCTTTATTAAGAGCCTTTATAATTATAAGAAACCATGAGTCTAAGAAGTGATCATTCACCCTGTAAAGAGGAAAGGCTCCCTTAAGATTCCTTCATTGAAAAGGAATGGAGAACTGTCGTTGCTTGGGATGGCTATGAACATTTATCAGATGTCGGTGGCCATCCATCTAGTCATGTTTCCATGACAGTAAGTGTTCTTTCTCTTTCGTCTTTCTTCTTGTTTTCTTTTGGTAAGGAATATGAACCTCATCTCTTCCATTGCTAAGGAATATGAACCTCATGTCTTCCATCGGTTTGTTGTCAAGATGATCTAATCAATGGTGCATGTGCCCCAGGACATTAATGAAGGAACTAGGACCACGAAAAATTCAAATTCGATCAATGTTAGAGCATGCAAGGTTTGGTGCTTTCTATTCAGCATTGAATAAAGTAGCAGATGTAACTGACCATTGCATTACTCATGGGGTGGTTGAGAGATTTTGGGATACTTCCAGCACTTTTTACCTTCCATTTGGTGAAATGACCAATACCCCTTATGATTTTGCTATGCTAACGGGTGTTGGATTTGTAGGGGAGCCCTTAGTGTATCAGGAAGATTTTCATCCCATCATAATCAACTTTCCTATCTGTTTGATCCTATCATGGTATATATTCCTCATGAGAATTGATTTTCTTATAACATTCTAGTTCACTTGATAAACGATGATGAACGGAGGGATAACATTTGCCTAAGCAATAATCTCGCATCATTTTAGCTCTTATTCTCAGCATGAGTATCCTTTTTGGTCGTAAGAATCATTGTGATTTTCATTATTTAATTAATGTGGTTGATCAAAATAAAGTGAGAAACATGAACTAAGGAGTTCCTACGTATTCCACCCTTATTTATGGGATGCACCTAGAAGTGTGAAAAATCGATCGAACTCATGGAGACCAACGCACGAGTATACTCTTTGGGGATTTATGGAAAGTTATTGAGGCAATAGACTTTTCTCTTTCTATTTTCCTTCTTTTACTTTATAGTGTCTCTTACTAGTTGTTTTATTTTTGCTGCTTTTGTCTTCTGAATACTTCCCAAACCTTTCACTAAGGCAAAGAGCACCTGTAGGTTTTCCTACTTTGGTCTCATGGATCAAGCTTAATCTGACTCAACAGTGGTTCAAGTTAGGAGATCTTCAGCATCCCTGTGCAGCTATCAATTCTTTAGAGACGGTAATGTTATCTTCTTTGAAATTGGTTCTTCCTTGGTGAATTATATTCCTAACCCTTTTCTCCTCTTGTAAGCCAATTTTCACCCGTGGAAAAATTGTATTCCAACTCCCTAAGTTAAAGCTGCGTAATTTTACACCTAACGGCATATCCTTGCGAAAAGACCATATAGCTTTATCTGGTATTTGGGTGAGTGGGCCATGGCCCAAGTTCCTAACAAGTGGCCTCTTACTTGAGATGAATGGTGGAGACAAAGATGGGCATCCGTTTTATAGATTGTAATGTCTACCACAGTGACTATGGGACTCATCTTCTGCCAATCATGACTCATTTGGTCTTTTTCTTCCTTGCTTTTCCTTTTTATTTGCATTTTTATGATGCTTATGCTTGTGAATCACTTTATAAGTAACAGCTGTTGATGCTTCTATAACAAGCTTAAATGTTCATGTGGCTATGCGGAGGTTCTGGTGCTTCCTAAATCAAAATGACCTGCACTTTTGCATCCTAATAGTTTTGCTGAGGTAAGTACATTGCTTATCTTGTTATCATGACTTAAGACATAACCTTTTAACTCTTGTTTCTTTTGTAGTACAATCATCAATAATCTAGATTGATATTGCTCATTTCCATGCTATGCGCAGAGCCTTTGCGAACCTTTTACTTGTTGATCCCTCAAGCATACGATGTGATTCCATCTCTTTTAAAATCTGAGCTGCTTCAACACACTATTTCCCTTTTCATAACTTTCTTTCATAAAAAGGCACCTGAATACGACTTCAAGCCATGAAGATCACATGCACATCGTTGCGGAAGGCGTTCCTCTCAAGAGCGCATGATATGCTCGAGTCTTCTCGGGCACAAGAAAGGAGCCCTCATCCGAATTCTCCATTATAGGTAGAACTCCTTCAACGTTACGACCTTGAAGATCCTTACACCATGCCTACTTCTTTAAGGGAATCATATGTACCTTGTATTTTATATAGTGGCTCTTCTTTAGAGTAGTGCATGATGATCCTTCATGTCATGATTGGGCTCCTGGGGAGAAACCCTGAATGTAGGCATAAGTCGCACTTTAATTAATTCTGGTGATGCCTTGGACTATGTTGATTACTTCTTTAGTGGAAGCAACACTGGGTTCTCGGATGATAAGTAAGGGTAACTTGTTAGGCCCATCTATAATACTTTCACTATAATGCTGTAATGTAATTGTACTGTCAACAATGTTAAGTTCATGTAAATTTTACACAAACCTATTGTGAATCTACTATAAATTATACCCAATATCTCCCAAAGATAAAAATTAACCAAAAAAAAAAAAAACAAGGAAGACATAATAAGTACGTGAGAGCTCTACGGTCTTGAGTAATAGTTCAAGAATTTTATTGAATAACTTGCAATTATAAATAATTGGAGTTACATAGCATGAGGGATAATGAGAATCATAATAGAATGAAAATAATAGAAAGCATCCTAGTAGCCCGTCAAGGAGACTAGTTTAACTTTGTCAAGTTCGTCTTGGACTCGGCATTCTACCATTCCAATTCAGACTTGACCATGGTGGAGAATAAGAACCCAATTTGTTCCTTGCTGAACTAGCTACCAAATTCTACTTGGACTTAGATCATCAATTTCCTACAACTATAAATTAAAGTTGTCTGTTCTTTGAGTATTATCAACTGAAAGAGGAGTCTTATAGGTTCCAACAATCATAATGTCTTTCAAGAACTTCTGAGTTTTAGGTAGCCCGACATTTGAGATATTAATTTTAATAATCCTGACATTTTCGAGTTTGTATATAAGTGTCCTCACTGTTGATGACTGTAAGGTTTATGATCCTTGTAAATTAAATTTCGAGTAATTTTTGACTTTGATGCCTGAAATGTTAGTTTAATGCCAAAATTGTCATTCCCATGGCGTCTAAAAGTGAGAAAGAAGTTCAAAGGCAACCTACACATACTTCTTCTACTTTGCCCTCTCTTTTCTTCTTCATTCTAAAGTCAGAAAGGACCATTATTAAGTTGAGCTAAATCTCCATTGGTGTAGGTAAGAAGGCTTTGTTTCATTTTTATTATTCAATTTAAATTCCCTTGTGTTGTCTCGATGTTCAAATTGAAGGGTTGTTTTAATTCCAGAAATTAGGGTTTTTAGTAATCTTACGAAATAGTAGGTGAAATGGAAGGTTGTGGAAGTTCATGGAACAGGAAAAAATACCCATGGCGCATGTGTAGTGTAGCTATGGTATATCAGATATCAAAATCATCCAAAAATCTAGGGCACCAATATTATTCATGTTCAAATTGTGGACAATGTGGAGAATTTGTGAGGTGGGTAGAACCAAGATGCAAGATTAGTGAAACCTCTGCTTCAAGCCAAGGACCAATCTTTGGTGAGTGAAGGAAATTCAGAGCTGGTTGAGGAAAATGGAAACATTCAGACACAGGCTTGGAATGAATTGAAAGAGATAAAGACGGCTATCAAGCTTATGCAAGCAAGGAATAATGGTATTTCAAAGGTGCTAATTGTGGTGAATTTAGTGGTTTGCCTTGTGTCTTTGTCCTTAGCATGGAAGTAAAAGGTGAATTCGGTGTGTAATGTATTGGCAGTAATGTATCTTTATTCTTAGCATGGAAGGGATTTTCCTTGTATCACTGAATTTGTTTGCATTAAATCTAACTTATGGGGGATGTGATGCTAGTGTGATGGTGAATTTGCATGATGAATGATAAATTTTTTTGGTAGCAAAGTAATATTAGCATTAATTAAAAGTAAGTGAGTATAATATTTGTGGTAACCGTAAGATATACAACAAAATAAGTTTCTTTCAGTGAACATAAAGGCTTGTTCCAACTAAAATGGAAGCTCATGTTCAGAGCTTACAGTTTAAGTTCTGACTTTGAACACCCTAGAGTTGATTGTTCCAAAAATAATGCATAAACATAAGTACTATGCACAGGCACCAGTGGATCTTAACAAAATAGAAACCCACTCAACAGTTCTAATATACATCATTGTTAAGCAGCTGCATTAGGCTGACAAGATGATTGAGAGGTAATAGGCTGAGTAGAGAGTTGATAGCTTGAAGGCTAAGAAGAGGATGCTGCTTGGAGAGGTTAATTCCTTATAGGCCTTCCAAGTGCTGTAAGCTCCTGATTATCATATGCTTCCTTCCTTTTAACCTTTCCAATGATAGACGGCTTGTTCCGCTATAATGGATTCACTCAAGAACTAAGCTCATTCTCAAACTAAATTGAAATTAAGCTTGATGATTAAGGGAATTCGAATGGATGAAAAAGGGATAAATAGAAGCTAAGCTTGATCTAGGATATAGATTCACGACCTTACTTGGCCTCAGCAAGGAAAGTAAGTTTGAGTGTTTAAGGTATTCAAAAGAGGAAATCTCTACTTCTTTTACCAAAAGTTCTAATTTGAATTGCAAAAATATGGGCATAAATCCCTTATACACGTCATAGCTGTAAAGGAATGGAGGTTTCTTTATGGTTAAGAAACCTCTTAAACTAGTTTAAACTAACCAAAATATCAATCATGCTTAGTTAAAGCTAATTACAAAATTTGAGTCCGATAGCAAAAGTTTAAATGGCGAAACTCAAGCTTGAATGTGTTAATTAGCTCAAATGAGATCATTACATCTGGGGGAGAGAAAAAGGCTACTGGATAAGTCCCTTTGTAGCTAGTCATTCATGTTGTAAGGAGGATATTTCACCTCTTTTTTAGTTGTCTCACAAGCTCCCAAGCTGTAAAACAGTGATGATGATGTTCCTTTCCTAGACCTTGGCACTCAGGAAACTGACCAAGCAAAACCTCCAAAGAGCAAAAACCCACTGTGGCAGCAAACCAACCCAAATAACCCAGTTCTCATTGGTTTTTGTGCATCCAGTTTCTTTAAGCTCCCCTTGATTTAGACTGGATGTCAAAGCATGGGGAACTTATTAGGATATTAACAAATCCCTAGCAAGAAATGAACTCTAAATTAGGCTTAAGGTGGTTAAACACCTGAAGGACAAACTAAATCATATTTGAGGCCAATCTGACACGGTTAGCAAAATTGCTTGGGATCTTCATCATGTACTTGATTTAACCTGAATTTCTTAGCATGCCTTGATTGTTACTTCCTTGGATAACATTCTAAGCAAAATTATTGGGTTTAAACCTCATGGAGGTTTAATAAATTAAGTGCATAAAACTGGGTTTATGTATGGTCTCTAACCTAAGTACATCTAATTTTGATCATTACAATGTTAGGACCATCTCTTGGACCCTAGCTCCCAAACATGGACTTTATTGACTAATTAGAAGGCCTAAATCATGCTACATTGATGGGCCCCCATCATCGTCTCTTTATTGAAAAGAATTTGCCCTCAAAATTATTGGGTTTAAACCTCATGGAGGTTTAATAAATTAAGTGCACAAAACTGGGTTTATACATGGTCTCTAACCCAAGTACATCTAATTTTGATCCTTACAATGCTAGGACCATCTCTTGGACCCTGGCTCCCAAGCTTGGACTTCATTGACTGATTAGAAGGCCTAAATCATGCTACATTGATGGACCCCCATCATCGTCCCTTTATTAAAAAGAATTTGCAATCAAATCAGCTTAATAATCATCTTACAAGTATGGACTTAAATCTACCACATTGAACGTGGCTGATAGGCCATAGTCTCTAGGCAAATCAACCTTGTAACCATTATCATTGACTCTTTCTAAGATCTCAAAGGGGCCATCTTCTCTTAGCATAAGCTTGCTTTTGTGTTTTGGTAGATATCCAAAGAGATCTCCAAGCTGAAATACCACCTTTTTCTTGTGCTTGTTTGCTTAGGTTTGGTAAGAAGTATTAGAACTCTCAATTCTAACCTTGACTTATTCATGGAGCTTCTAAATTTCTTCTACTTTTTTGCTACCATTTGCACTTGGTTGTTAATCCATATGCCTAGGGACATGATCTAAAGGAGTTAAAGGATTAGTCCTGTAGGCAACCTTGAATAGAGACATGCCCGTATCTTGCTGGTTGCCTTATTATAAGCGAATTCAACATAGGGGAGTAGCAAATCCCAAGCTTTAGAATGATGTTTAATCAAAGCTATTAGGAGAGTTTCCAAGGTTCGATTAGTGACCGCAGTTTGACCATTTGTTTGTGGATGACATGTGGTCCTGTACTTAAGCTTGGTACCCATTTGCTTCCACAAAGTAATCCAAAAGTGACTAAGAAACTTGGTATCATATTCTAAAACAATAGACATCCTATTAATCTCATCACGTCTTTGAAATATAGCTGGGCAATATGTATAGTGTCGTTGGTTTTGCTGCAACTACAAAATGAGCCATCTTAGAAAACCTGTCCACTACTACAAAGACTAAATCTTTGCTCCTTTGGGCTTTAGGTAAGCCTAAAATCCATGCTCACGAAGAGTAAGAACTGGAATAAGTGTATGTAATCCTTGGGGTAACTAGTGACTTTTAGCCACTTGACATGCAGCACACCTCCTTAAGATGTCTTGGACATCTTTACTCATCCCAGGCCAAAAATAGTGCTCCCTTATTATGATAAGGGCCTTATTTTAACTATAACGCCCAGCTAAAGAACCATCATGCAGTTCCCTTATTATTAACTCACAAGTACCATACTTAGGGATGTATAGGCGAGTACCTTTGAATACGTACCCTTCTTGGACTAGAAAATCACCTTTGGAAGGCTTTTGGCATTCATAATAAAGTTCCCCAAAGTCTTCTTCTTCAGCATAAAGGGATTTATGATAGTCAAGTCCCAAAATGCAAGCATCTAAGTGGGATAATAACAAGTATCTTCTGGATAAGGCATTTGCACCTTGATTATACTTCCCAGATTTATGCTTGATTGAAAAGTGGAATGATTAAAGATATTCCACCCATTTACCATGTATTAAATCCAATTTATGCTATCCTTGAATATATTTCAAAGCCACATGATCAGAATGTAAGATGAACTCATTAGCCATTAAATAAAAACTCCAGTTCTCTAAACATGGCGCAATAGCATAAAATTCTTTGTCATAAGTGGAGTATTTTATTCTTAAATCACATAATTTCTCGTTAAAGAAGGCTAGGGATCTTTCTTCCTGAGTAAGCACACCACTTATTCCCATAATAGAAGCATCACACCCAATCTCAAAAACCTAGTCAAAGCACTGTAGGCAAGCACTGAGGCTTGAGGGAGTTTGGCTTTTATTTCATCAAAGGTTGATTGGACTTTAGAGGTCCATTTGAATGATGTAACCTTGATGACCTCAGCCACAGGAGCCATTATGGTGCTAAAGTTCCTTATGAACTGCCTATAAAACAAGGCAAGTCCATAGAAACTTCGAACACTATGAATATTCTTTGGAACTAGCCATGTCCGAATTGGTTTCTCCTTACCCATCAACTTTATTACCTTGGGTAGTAACAGTATAACCCGAAAAAGTCACCTCATTCATGAAGAAAGTGCAGTTTTGAAGGTTACCATATAGCTTCTCCTTTTCTAGAATCATCATAATCTAAACTAGATGATTTTGGCGCTCACTTTTGGATTTACTATAGATCAATATGTCATCAAAGTAAACCACCATGAATTTACCAATATAAGGCCTGAATGCTTGATTCATTAGCCTCATAAAGGTACCAGGAGTATTAGATAATCCAAATGGCATGACTAAACACTCAAGTAAGCCTCCTTTGGCCTTAAAAGCTGTCGTCCATTTATCATCTTTTTTGATTCAAATATGGTAGTAATCACTGCTTAAATCAATCTTGGAAAACACCCTTGAACCATGTAATTCATCCAGGATATCCTTAAGTCTGGGTATGGGATACATATACTTGATTGTAATCTTGTTAATAGCTCAACTATCCACACACAACCACATACTTCCAACTTTCTTAGGGGCTAAAAGACCTAGAACGGCACATGGGCTTGAAGATTCCCCAACCAATCCTTTGGACATTACTTCTTTTACCTACCTTAGAATCTCTATAGTCTCTTTAGGATTCATCCTGTAGGCTGGTTTGTTTGGAAGGATACCTCTAGGGATAAGGTTGATGTGATGTTGGATGCTCTTTTAGGGGTAAATCCAAAGGGATTTCTTCTAGAAAAACATGGTTAAAATGTTTAAGGATTGAGATGGCTAATGGATGGCTTGGGGGTGAACCCTTAAACTCTTCTTGAGTAGTGAGAATCCATTCCTTTAAAGCTCTAAATTCATGATAAGAAGTTTTAAGAAGCTTTAAATAATGGTTCACTACAAATGCTCATGGTTCTTTTGTGGTTTGCTTTTGTGGACTTAGGCTACTTAGACAAAAGGCAAGAAAGAAAGTACCTAACCGAAATTACTAGAGTATACCCCTCTCTTTTATGGGTTTCCCATGCTGATTGGCTTGCTTTACTGAGGAATGGAGTTGGTAACTTCAGTCAGTGCCTCATTCAGTCCCGTGCTGTCTCTTGGTCAACAACCACACAACTCACTAACATTCTTCA
The DNA here is from genome assembly GCA_002740545.1 of Lophocereus schottii. Taxonomy (NCBI): domain Eukaryota; kingdom Viridiplantae; phylum Streptophyta; class Magnoliopsida; order Caryophyllales; family Cactaceae; genus Lophocereus; species Lophocereus schottii. Next base: position 47,195 of record NCQV01061585.1, read on the forward strand.
CTAAGGGGATAAAGGGGCTAAGTAATCTTTTTCCCTCCCTTGAAAAAAATATAAGTGTTTTGACAATTGTCATGCATAACCTTTTTGTCAAACATCCATGGTCTTCCTAGTAAAATATGGCATGCATCCATAGGAATCATGTCACACCATAACTCATCTTGATATGTCTTTCCAATGGAGAAAGAAATGAAGCTTCTAGAGTTCACTTGCAACTGTTTGGCTTGATTAAGCTATCAGATATTATAGGGGTGTGGATGGGCAAAAACATTGAGATTAAGTTCCAATGTCCTAAGTGAAATAATATTAGCACAACTCCCACCATCAATAATCAAAGAGCATACTTTTCCTTGGACCGTTCATCTAGAATGAAATATATTCTCTCTTTGCTCATCTTTATCTCTTTTTAGACCACTCAAAGCTCTTCTCAAAACAAGCATTTCTCCCTCATCAATTTTCTCCTCTACTTCTTCCTGATTCTCCTCTTGTTCTTCTGCTAGATAAACTTCCTTTTCCTCCTTATTCTCTTCCTCCTTTAGTGCCTCCCATTTAGACAAAGTATTGATCTTATGGCTTGGGCAGTCTATAGCTATGTGTCCAAGTCCTTAGCACTTAAAAC
>NCQV01061590.1:8874-44722 GCA_002740545.1 Lophocereus schottii
TAAATGATTGACTTCTACTTGCCATGAAGAAAACTTAGGGAAAAGGGGAAAGAGTAGTGGGATGAGCAACCACACGTTCAGTGAGTGTCCCCCGACCCCCTTAAAACCAAAGCCGTTGCAGGCAATAATATCTTTAATAGTCACATATCACATATTCATACTTTACTATCATATTAGGCATTCATAAAACCCTTATGGAAGGATCACTAAATAGAAACTTCATTTTAACCACTCTAACATATTTCTAGGCTCCTAAATAACCAACTTCTTAAAAACCAAGCACTCAATTCACATAAGCAAGCAATGAGGCTAAGCACAGGAACTCTCTTTTTCATAAACATAACTATTTAGCATTCCATTCAAACTATACATGAAACCTCATTGATACAATGTGGACATAAGGCTATCACTTTTCATAATCATACCTTTCTTGGCGTTTCATTCATATGATATGCATAAAACACGCATTTCGAGCTTCAATCAAACCTCATTCATAGGGTATGCATGAAATATGCTCATAAAGCTTTCTTCTTCATATTCGTATCTTACTTAGCATCTCATTCATAAGTTATAATTAGAACATGCACATGTCACACACAAGAAGCTTTCTTTCTTTTTACTGAAAACACTTCATTTAGCCTCTTGAGGCTCATAAAAACTCTTCTCTTTGCCTCTTGAGGCTCATAGTTTTTAAAAGAAATCTCTTTCATATCGGTTGCATACTAACCCTTATAAAACTTTCTTTCTGAAATACTTAAAAAGGCGAAACGCCAATGGCTTTTCTTATTCATTAGGAAAATACCCTTGACATAAGATCATCGTTTATTAAAAAAAACATACATAATGATTTTATCACGTATTCGAGGAGACTAGACTCTTAGAGGTACTTTGTTACTGCCATCCCGAGCTGGCCAAACTCGAGTGGCAACATACGCCTATCCGGACAGACATCATACTATGCTGAGATGTAACTTACATACTGAGACTTCAAGCGGGATTCAAACCACCATCCTTGAGTCATCTGAACATAGCTTATGCTATGCCAGGCGAGAAACTAAGCCACCATCCCTAGCTCTTAGATTTAAGCTTAAAGTTTCTAGAGTAGCTCCTCAACGCACACATAAACATAATTACTTACACATATGCATACTTATGCTTATTCATATATATATGCTTATCTAGAAAAAAAAAAAGCCCATAACCCCACCATTGGTTATGGTTCTTTCATTTTCAACTTGGAAATGCTTTTAAAATCATAACGACTTTGCTAACTCATGATTCAAAACTCATTCACAACTTGAAGTACTTAGCTAGCACATAACTCAAACTAAGTTTCTTAAAAAAAAAACTCCTTCAGTTGTCCTTTTAAAGATTACTAAGTTCCCAAATCATTCACATTGAATATTTAGCAATTTCAATAGAGAAGGGTTTCACAGATGGCACATTCATGACACTTTGTAATCCAATTTAGTAGAATAAGCCACACATAGCCTTGCAATCCACACGATTGTAGTTAATTCACAACCTAGGCTCCCTCCTCACACAACATCGACCATAAAGAACCTCAAAACTCTCATTAGTTCAACCTCAAGCCATCCAACTACCATCTCGATTTTCATTTCTATAACCTTAGCATATTATCATGAAAGATTATAAAGAAACGTGTAATAGGGCTTATGTACTTACCTGAGCAAGTAGTATCATCCAGCGGTGCATTATCGCAAGCATATATACAACCACGTACACATATACATCCATTGCCTTAACTTGAAATAATGCTTATGAACCAACTTAAACTAATCAAGGCATGAATCTTAATGCATTCATATTTCACAACAGAAGGTAACATGCCATTTTCATGTCCTTTTCAAGCATAATTGAACTAAATGCAAAAGCATCGATTTCAAGTGTTCATATGATATTTCGAAGCTACTATTCCTGCATGAATTAACTACTATACAAGCATCAATTTGAGACGTTCATTCATTGTTTTGAAGTTACATTTTAAGCCTAATCAAGCCATTTAAGCATAATACTATTCTAGACATTCGTTTATTACATTGAAGTCATTATTCGAATCTGAATAAGCCACTTAAACATAATAGATAGACTATGCCCCGTTCTGCTTCAAAAATGTAATTGTAAATGTATGGAGTTAGTAAATTGCATTTGTTCCCATAATTTGCAACTTTAGTAGAAATTTAATAATCAAAAGACATTTGTAACACAAGTAATTCAATATAAGATGAGTTACAGCAACATGATTTGAAAACCAAATAAATTAAGGTAATCTAACTCAAGGTAAAATAGTGTGGAGCAAAATTGATCAAAATAGAATAATCCGGATTATAAACGGAAGGCTTTGATGGTTACAAATTGAATATGGACGTTTGATATTTTTGAGATAGATAATAAAGATTCTAGGCCAAGCCTAATGTAATGAATCACACCAACTAGGCTCGATAACAATTGTTCTTCAGTCTTAATTCTCTCCATTTCTCTAATTTTATTCTCATACTCATTTAACTCGTTAAACTCTCTAAACTTTGCATTTTATTTGCAATGACCATAATTATTTAGAAGCTTTTGATTAAGCTCCCACATTACTAGTTCACCATCTCGTGATATTTTAATACCCTTTCAAGGTTCACCTTAGAAAATTCATATCTTTCACTCTCGACGTCAAATTGAGACCTAAAATCCCAATATGAAAAGCTTAAGAAATCCTACAACATTTCATTTATAGTACAAAACCCAACTACTACAACGTGGTTCTTAAAAGTGGTCTTAATCACAATTGCATACAGCTCGGGTCTATCCTGTGCAGTCTTAGCAAAACATCCATAACGTTTTTCATAGAACTTACAATAAGGTAATTCAAAAGCCATTTGGAAGATAACTCATTTATCTATCTTTTCACCAAAAAGCACAATTTTATAACCACCCAAATAGTGCCAGTTTGCTCGTAAACAGAGACCTGTTTCCAATCTGTTCATAGCATACTGTCCATGTTTTCACCCCCTTCTTTTCTAATTGATTTCCTCTGAAATCAGTCCTTAAGATCAATAAACAATACTTGGTTCTTCTCATCATCTTACATAACCATTTTTCCTCAAAATAATTCTTAATTATCTTTACATATGTCCTTCAATACCGCTCTTTACAAAATCACTCCAAACACACCTATAATCACCTTTGCTTGCATAAATGGGCAAATGAACCACTTCTAAATCATTTGAAAAATTTCCACAATTCACCCCTTTATGCAAAAGTCCCACCAATCCATTTGTTTCCAATTTAAAACACATCCAAGGTTCATTTTACACCAAGGTTTATACAAATAACATGCTTCATATGAACCATGCATAATCACCAAACCCTAGCTTATGTCCAACATAAAACATCGGTATCTCATCTCAAGATCCCCAAACACACATCATCATCGTCAATAGGTTTAAATATTATCAAATCAAGGATAAAATAATCAAAATCTAACACCTTAACTTAAGCTTGCATGATCATGGACATCCCTCAACCCTAGCATGCTTATCCAATCAATTAAAAACGTTGAAATTACCCTTGATTCTACCAATCCAACATGATCAACAACCCAAACCAACACAAACAAGAATCAAAACCAAAAATCAATGAGATAGAGTTAGGGGTTACTCACTTTGAACTAGAAAAAGGAGGAGAGAGAAAGAGGACTGTTGCTTGCTTGCTTGATATTTTGAGTCTTTTACTTTGATGGAAATGATCTAGGTTTTAGTTGGTTGAGTTTATATCTAGCAAAAGTAGGTTAAGCCAATGAAAATCAAACACATTCAATTGTACTTAGTCATGTCAAATGAAGTAATAGCTTGTTAGGCCGAAATTGGGCCTAAATGAGTTTGGGCCCGAAAAATACACTTTATGAGATTAAAATTTTTTGTAGCTCAAAATGAAATTTTTGTGATGCTATGAAAAATAATTTAACCTATTAAAGCATATTTATCAGGGCCTACTATCGATTCACTCGAAATTTTACGATTATTGAAATCCGAATTGCAAAGTAGGGGCCCAAATGGAATTTTCCTAATCGGAATGATTAAATGCGATATTTAAATGTAAGAAAAAAATAGCAACACGACTTAATCAAATAAATAAACATGATTTATGGTAGAGCTATTACAGCCTTCCCCCCTTTAAGAATTTCATCCTCGAAACTTATGAACTTTGTCACAAATATACAAGATTGCCCTAAATAAGTGTGGTTACTTGGCTTTCATTTTTTCTTCAGTTTCCCAAGTGGCTTCTGAGGAGGTATGATTTGGCCAAAGTACTTTGATTAAAGGTATCTGGTTTATGCTTACTTTCTTAATCCTGCAATCTAGTATCTGGACTGGGTGCTCTTTAAATACTAGACCCTCAGTGACCGCAATGGGTTTGGTTATGAGATCGTGGTTAGGATCTAAAATGTACTGCATAAGTTATGATGTAAGAAGCACATGTTTGAGTTATATAAGCATATCTAGTTGACACGCTATGGGAGTCAATCTTTGAATAAACTTGTATGGCGCAATATATCTTGGCCTCCATTTAGCTCGCAGTTTAGCCTCCTTATACCCTTAGTTGGCAAAACTTTCTGAAAAACCTTATCATCTATCTGAAACTCTAGAGGACTCCTGCTTTTGTAAGCATAGCTTTTCTGTTGGCTCCAATAGTCCATTTTCAAGAGTCTCCTAATGACTGTTATCTTATTAAGTGCTGAAGATGAACTTCATTACCCAAAAGATGATTTTGTTAACAATGTTTGCTGTCATTTTGCCCTGATGTTTCATATGGAGTTTTCTCTGCTAGCAATTTCATAACATTGACTGCTAGGGGTCTTATGCCTTCTTCAAATGCAAAATGTTGGTCCTAGGTCAATGTGTCATCTAAGTCACTCTAGTACAAAGAGTGTTACATTTTCTTCCATATAAAGCCTTAATGGCTATTTTAATGGGGAACTAGTAACCGTTGCTGTAGGAAAATTCCATAAATGGTAAGTCATATTCTCAATATCCCTTGGAACTATAGTATACTAACTCTTAATGTGTTTCCTAGAATTTAATTCACCTTTTTTTTAGTGTACCTATCTATCTCAGGATGATAAGAATTGCTAGAATTCAATTAGGTTCCAATGGCCTCTTGAAGTGCTTGCTAAAACGGGCTTGAAAGCTCTGATCCCTGTCTGATACCATATCAATGGGAATTCCATGGAATCAAACTATCCCCTTAATATATAGTTGGGCCAGTCTTTTAAATCCCCAGTTATTTTAAATTTCCTCCACTATGAAGGGCTATAGGATAAATTAAGTGACGATATTTGGTCATTTGCTTGCCTATGTGACACTAATTAAATACGAGTTTTCAACCCTCCTAAGAGATTCAACTGAGTAATGAATACAGTACTAAGGGTATGTTGTGCCTTCCTAGTCAGGGCATCTGTCATAACATTTGTCTTTCCTAGTTGATGTTGAATCTGCAAGTCGTAATCTCTAAGAAATTCTATTCAGTGTTTTTGTCTCAGATTAAGCTTCTGATTAGTTAAAATGTACTTCAGGTTTGATGATCAATATAGATCTCACAGGATACTCCATACAAATAATATTTTCATATTTCAGTGCAAGAACCACAACCCCTAGTCCTGGGTTATAGGTAGGGTGATTTCTCTCATAAGGCTTGAATTGTTGGGAGGTATAAGCTATCACGTCATCTTCTTGCTAACTTTGTACCTTTCTTCAACAAATTGGTTAGGAAAGACGATCCTTGATAAATCTTTCCCGAACTCGATAATGCCCTGCTAAACTAGAAAAAGTTTCTGATCTTAATAATATAGGTGAGCCTTGAACACTCTGTAATTGCTTTCACCTTCTTCAAATCAACCTTAATTCGTTTCCTTTGAAAGCACATTTCCTACAAATACCACTTCTTCTAACCAGAACTCACGTTTCTTATATTTGCTATGTAATTGATGTTCCCTCAAGGTCTACAACACCATTCTCAAAAAGGTAATGTGTTAGTTCCTGTCTTTGGAGCAAATCAAGATATTGTCAGTGAATACGACCTCAAACTTGCCTAAATAGGGTCTGAAAACTCTATTCATAAGATCCATAAAAACCATGGGGACATTTGTCAAGTCAAAAGGCATCACGGTGAATTCATAGTGATCAAATTTGGTCCTAATTGTGATTTTGGAAATGTCTTCAGATATAATCCTAAGTTGATGGTCTCTTGATCTCAAATAAATCTTAGAAAAGGCCCCTTCTCCTTGTAGTCGATCAAATAGATCATCTATTCAGGGCGATGGGTATTTGTTTTTAATGGTAATCTTGTTTAGCTCCTTGTAACTGATGCACATCTTCAAGGCCCCATCTTTCTTCTTCATAAATGGAACTAGGTACCTCATGGTAACACACTTGGTCTGATAAATCCCATCAGTAATAGCTCATCCAACTAAATCTTCAGTTTTTTAAGCTTTGTTGGGGCCATATGATATGGGGTTCAGAGATACGTTGGGCATCAGGGATTAATTCAATCTCGAAATCAATTTCTCTTTGCGAGATAGTCTCCATAACACTTTAGGAAAACATCTATAAATACACAAACTATTGGATACCATCTGCTTCTTCTGCCTGTGGTTGAGTGTCAATAGCATAACACTAATATCCAATATATCCTTAACATAAGAGATCACTTGCTTTCTTAACAGAATTTAAAGGACAAGGTATTTCCTCTCTTGCCCATTAAACATATTTCTCTCCCTCATTCATCCCTTGAAATAGCCTTAAGGTCCTCACAATCTATCTTGATGCCATAAGTACACAACCAGCTCAATTCTAGAATGATATCAAAGTCTAATGAGTCAAATTGAATTAAAACCTCAGGAAATAATATCCCACCAATAATAATTGGAGCAAGTTTATAAGAGACAGGACACTAAGCTCTAGAGTCATTGATAACTTGATTCTATGATTGGTTTCTGTCTTGTTAATTTCAAGGTTCAATTGCATGGCATATCAAGTGGACATGAATAAATAAGTGGCAATTGAATCAACCAATACATAAAATGCCTTTGAAATTAAAAAGGGAGTTCAAGTAACTATCGTACCATAGGTGACAGCTTCCTTCGTGCTCAACATGTACGCCATTCCTACAGCTATAGGCCTTGGAGGTGGGAGCTCTTGTCCATAGCCTTCAATCTTCTAGGGCAGGTAGCAATTAGGTGTTCCAGGCTACCATGCCATATTCATTTATTAGTTCCCACTCAACAATTCAGGAGTGGTGTGGTTGGTTATTCTATCTTTACCATAGGGTTTCGCTAGACCTGTAGGATGACTCTTGAGAGGAGCGGGAGCAGGCTTCTACTGGTTTACATAGTTGCTCGAAGCTTCCTGCTCAGTTCACTTCCACAGTTAACACTAGTGAAAAACGTACTTTTTCGGCGGATTTGCCGACGGAAAAAGCACGTTTCTCCGTCGAAAAAATGATTTTCCGATGGAAAATCCGACGAAAACGGTCGTAGGAACAAGTCCTGTAGACCCGCTAGTTCCGACGGAATCTCCCGTCTATAGGGCACATTCCGATGGAAAGAGACAGCCATCGGGAAGCGGGCTGATGGAGTGGGCGATGGAAATCGACGGATATCGAGTGTCCGATGGATCCGTTCCGTCGGGCCCTCCGGTACTTTGGGGCACAAATCCACAGGGGAAGGGCCGGGCTGTCCAACGAAATTTGCAACTTTCGTCGAAAATTTAATTTTTTTAAAAAAATATTTTGGAAATTTAGGTTGAGCTACGCATCTTTCCACTGCAAAATCATGATACTGCTCAGTAAAAGACCGTTTGGCGGGATCGAAACATGCTTGCCATCAGCCGCATTCAATGTGACACCCAAAAACTTCTCATCTTTCAATGGCAATTCAATGTTCTCTCTAATAACATTTAGGGTGAATTACTTAGTTGAAAGATGAGGAGTTTCTTAGTGCTACATTGAATGCAGCGACCGGTGGAGGCGGCGGCGGTGCGTAGAGGTGGCGGCGACCAGTGGAGGCAGTGAAGGGGGCCGATTTTAAGGGAGGATTGAAGGGTGTCGGGCGGCGGCAGAGGGCGACGACGGTGGCAAGAAGAGGGCGGCGATAGCGGCCCCTGGCGGACGCGGCGAGCAGTAGACATCAGGAAGGCCGGCGGCACTGGCGATGGTGGAGAGAGAGAAAGGTTTGTGTGTGTGTGGAGTGCCCGATTGCTCAAGCAATCAGGTTTTTAATGAGGTGTGGTCCGACGGACAGGCCGCCTGCCAGACTGTCGGGCCACTTAATTTTTAAAAAAAATTTAGAAAAAAGTATTGTCCGACGGAATATGTCGTTGGACGACAACGGCTGTTCGACGGAAAATTCCGTCAAACCACTTATTTTTTTAAAAAATTTCAAAAAAATTTGAAAAATTTGAAATTTCAAAAAAATTTAAATTTTGAAATTTCCAACGGAATTCTCATCGAAATTCTGACGGACTGTGGTTATTCCGTTGGAAATCCCAACGGACTTATATTCCGTCAAAAAATCCGTCGCTCGCTTCACCTTTTTGATATTCCGTCGGCAATCCATCGGCCATTCAGACAGGCAAAAGAATCCGTCGGAAGATTCAGACAGACAAAATGTTCTAATGTTCACCTTTTTATCCTTTGGAACCTCCACTATTGTGTAAATCTTTTCTGTCCCTCTAATCCATGCTTTTAGTTCCACTGGGTTATACTTTCCATCATAAACTTTAGGGTTACATCGCCCACCCTATCTGCTAATTTATTAACGTTATGAAGGATTTCGGAGGGTACTGGGGCTATTCATTTCACAAGCTCAGACACCAAGGTTTGTTAATTGTTGGAGTTTCGATACTGCTAACCAACTTATAGGGAATTAAGGGCACTCCACTAAGGGTTATTGGCACATATACATGTGGGCTCAAAAAGTAATCTATCTGAGATGTCAACATATAATATAAATCAATCTAATGATCTCTAGATGGATCATTGTCTAGGTCAGACTCATCCCCAGGCTCCTCACCCAAGTCAAAACTGTTATCTAAATCACCAATCTCCGCATTCTCATTTTCATGGTCAAGTTGATGCTCCTTCAATTCTGGGTCCTTCTCTGAGTCTTCCATGAGGTCACAATCAGAGCTAAAATATGGTGTATCAGAGAGATCTATAACGGTGTGGACCCCATTTGATTCTTCAAATATAGGGATCCCCACTCTATTTCCCGATGACTTTGGGTTGTCTGGCAGCTGAGGAGTGCTCGGTGTAGGTAGTGATGGTATGGGAGATATAATGTATAACGAAATTATATACTGCAGAATGTCCATGTTATTCCCTCTTGGCTCAAACTCCTCCCTTAATAATAGCTTAGCGATAATGTTAGCCCAAGTCTCATAAAGATGAAATCTGGGTTCATCCCATACAAGACTTGAGTCATCATAAAGTCATGATATCAGGGGCTAAACGCAACCCAAGGGCCAACTATAGATAAGGTCCATAATAACCTGCGTCTATGGACCATAACACTATGAAATTCAAAAATGGGGTCTACATATGGGCTACTATACTAGCATAAAGTAAAGAGATATGAATGGCCACCGAAGTACCTGGCATCATATTCACTGCATATAGATCCATCTAACAGAGAGGAACATAAGTGACGAACATGGGAGAGATAAATAGGGATTTCTACTCTTATAAGTTAAAAGTCTTTAATATCATAAATCTCTAATGGTATCACAACAAACCTCGCTAACTAACTTTCTCACTCTCTTAACTCCACTCTCCATACTCTATATTCAATCAAGAAATATCAAACCTAGCTTTGATGCCAAATCTGCAATACCCCTTATTAAGCATGTTTCATTGTTTACAATCACTATTCTGATTCCCTCAATTATGACTGATAAACCCAATGACCGGGGTGTTAACACCATCCCAACAGAACGAGGCTTGCTGTAAGTGTACTAAAGTTAACATAGTTAGGCATAACTTTAACCATATGCATTTACTCATTAACTAACATAAGGTTTATACACTATAGTAAAGCAATTCACCACATAACTTAGACCTCCATACACTGAGGGAATACAGCTCCAAAATATGCATGGTCCATATACTGTTGATTCATCCAAGTTTCTCTTGCTTAATTATTCTCTTTGACTGACTCGTTAGCATGCTTTTCGGTTAACTTGCTAGCATGAGGGTGATTCACAGAGCACTTGCCTAAAACAAAACATGAAAGCATGTTGAACTGTCAGCTGAAGCTCAGCACATGCATTCCTTTATTCTTAAATGATCACTGTATAAATTGGTTGGACGCCCGCTTTGCAATTGATTTTAAGTTAAAATAGTGAATGAGATGAATATAAATTGTATTACTAGTTATTATCTAATATTGAACCCCTTGATACTATTACGATCAATAGATAGGTGTATACCCACCAAGCCGATCGGGGACCTGGCCTGAAGCTGCGCGGCTAACTGGAGGATTGATGCCCTATAGATGATGACCGGCGGGGTGACTAATTAAGTGATAAATCACTGTGTAGCTAATTCATTGATGTACTTACCAAAACATCATAACTTTGATAAATATGTGTTGCTTTACGAAGATACAGGAAATGAATGTATCTGAATTATTTAAAATGCAATCCAACTTGATAATACTTATGCACAATGGGAAATGATAGATAGGCCCGGTTCTGCTTGAAAAAGTTAATTGTAAATATATGGAGTTAGTAAACTGCATTCATTCCCACAATTTGTAACTTTAGCAGAACTTGACAATCAAAAGGCATTTGCAACCAAGTAATTCAATATAAGATGAGTTACACCGCATGATTTGAAAACGTAATAAATTAATGCAATTTAACTCAAGGTCAAATAGCATCGAGCAAAATTAATCAAAATAGAATAATTGGGATTATAAATGGAAGGCTTTGATGGTTACAAATGGAATATGAGTTTTTGATATTTTTGAGATAGATAAGAAAGGTTTAAGGCCAAGAGAAATGTAATGAATCACACTTTCATTTACAGTTCAAAACCCAACTACTACAACATAGTTTTTAAAATTAGGCTTAATCGTAGCTGTGCATAGCTCGGGTTTATCCTATGCAATCCCAGTAAAATAGCCATAACTTTTTCCACAGAACCTGGAATGAGGTGATTAAAAAGGCATTTAGAAGATAACTCATTTATCTATCTACCCACCAAAAATCACAATTTGTTAACTGCCTAAATACTACGAGTTTGCTTGTAAACAGACCCTATTTCTNGTCTGTTTACAACCTACTATTCGCGTTTTCACCCCTTGTTTTCCACATGGTTTCCCTCTGAAATTAGTCCTTTAGATCAGTAATAATAGTTGGTTCTTCTCATCATCTTGCATGTCCTTTTTACCTCAAAATAATTCGTAGTTACCTTTACATATGTCCTTTAATTGCTCTATTTTCAAAATCACTCCAAACACACCCATAATCACTTTTGCTTGCATAAATGAGCAAATAAACAACTTTTAAATCAATTGGGAAATTTTCATAATTCCCCCTTTCTGTAAAAATTCCACCAAGCCATTTTTTTGTTCAAGTTAAAACACATCGAAGGTTCATTTTACACCAAGTTTGATGCAAATAACATGTTTGATGCGAATAATAATCCAAACCATGCATAATCGCCAAACCCTAGCTTACGTCCAATATAAAACATCGATATCTGATCTCAAGATCACCAAACACACCATCATCATCATCAATAGGTTTAAATATTACCAAATCAAAAATAAAATAATCAAAACCCAAGACCTTAACTCAAGTTTATATGATCATGGACACCACTCAACCCTAGCATGCTTCAAGCTTATCGAATCAATTAAAAACATCAAAATAACCCTTGATTCTACCAATCTAACATGATCAACAGCCAAGACCAACACAAACAGTAATCAAACCAAAAATCAACAAGATAGAGTTAGGGTTTACTCACTTTAAACCAGAAAAAGGAGAGGAGGGAGAGAGGAGTGTTGCTTGTTTGCTTGATATTTTGAGTCTTTTACATAGATGAAAATGATGTAGGTTTTACTTCATTGAGTTTATATCTAGCAAAATTTGGTTAAGCCAACGAAAATTAAACACATTCAATGGTGCTTCGTTAAGTAAAATAAAGTAACAGCTTGTTGGGTCAGAATTGGGCCTAAATGAATTCAGGGTTGAAAAATACACTTAATGCGATTGAAATTTTTCGTAGCTCAAAATTAAATTTTTGTGATGCTATGGAAAATAATTTAACCTCTTAAACCATATTTATCATAGCCTACTATCGATTCACTTGAAATGTTATGATGATTAAAATCTGAATTGCAAAATGGGGGCCTAAATGAAAATTTTCCAACCGGGATGATTAAATGCGATAATTAAGTCTAAAAAAAGTAGCAACACGACTTAATCAAATAAATAAACATGATTTACGGTCAGGCTATTACAGAATCCCAATCTTTTCTATAATTTGATGGGGAAAGATGCGTTTCTATAACTTTCTCAAATTATAGAAGGTGATATTGACATTTATAGAAATTAAACTTTCATTGCATTTTTTTTTTACCAAATAGTATAGTTAAAGAAAATTTACTAAAATTTTAGACAACATGTCCGAGAATTTGAAACAAACGCAACCAAATAGAGTGGCAAAACTAGGTTTTGTTGTAGAAACAAAGTAAAACATAGACGCATCAACACATTATGTGACAAAATGTAATTTTTTATTTTAGTTGGTTCATGGGTGTATGTATAATGGGCTTAATGTTTTACGCCCTTTATGGATGCTTCATGTTATAAAATGAAAAGGTATCTTCATGTATGATAAACAACCTTTGGAACAGACCAGTTGCTCAAGAAACTATTAAGAGCTTGCACAAATCCAGACCCTATAAATGACACAAGAGTTGTTAGAATTGAGAGAAGTAATCATACTATAAGAGTACTTAATATTTCTTTTTGGTTTTCGATTACATTAGTATCCTGACCCAAGTCAAATCAATGTGAAATAAATCCAACTGCTAAGTCCCAATAAGCTCTTGCCACTCCCAACTTTCTAATCAATATGTTACTATTACAAGATTCATGATAACAATGAGATAGTTCATGCCTGTTCGTTAGAGCATTTGTCTAATCGCAATTACCTCCAACCATGTGCAATTGCTTTCAATTACTTCTAACAACTCTCAACCACTCCCAACCACTGTAAATAAGTTAAGAACTGCCTCATAATTGCTCATAACAGTTAACAACTATTGATCACTGATCACAACGACTCCCGACTATTGATCGCTAGTTGTAATTGTTAGAATGAGCATTCCTTCAAAATATAAAACAACAGCCGGATGGACATATATCATGACTCAAAAAATGACAGTGATTATCCTTTTCATTTAAAAATGATGTAACATGACACGAAACTCTTGCTTCACACATGCCCATGCAATTTAAGCCTTTACTCGATTTGACAACTAGTACAAGAAACTAAGAATGTGAACTTGCACTTCAATTAGAGATTAAGAATAGGAATTTCAAAAAAAGAAATAAAAGAAATAAAATTTATACACAATGTCAATGTACGAGGATTATGAATGCAAACATGGCCTATATTTAGGACATTTATAGTTGCAACTATGGCCACTATGAATATAGCCAATTGCAATAGAGTTGTGACAACAAGAAAAGGTTATTTAATTGTATAAATTTTATAATTTGATTGTGTATTCCATTTGCTTCACCATGTCAATTCAAGCACCTTTTTTTTAATTTCAGAAGTCAATCCTTAAAATGAAATGCATTCGATTATAGAAACTATCGATAAAATAACTTTTGATATCGCGTTTATTTAATTAGTTCTGGATATCCATCTAAATAATATAAGATTATAAACTGACTGAAAATGGAATATGTGAATATCTCTATAAAATCAACCGTTTCATAAAATTACCTTATAAATTATTAATAATAAATTCACCTCATAAAAAATGAAATTTGCAAACACCTTCTACTTCATACAAGAAAATAATGATGGAATCGATATTAGACAAAATATGAATGGTCGAATCCCAACCTTTTTTATAAGTTGATGGGGAAAGTTGCGTTTGAAGAAATTTCTAAAATTATAAAAGCTAACATTGACATTTATAGAAATTAACGTCCCCATTAAATTTTTCTTTTACCAAACAATATAGTTAAAGAAAATTTACTGAAATTTTAGCCAATGTGTAACACCCTAAAAATTCTAATTTATTTTATTACTAATCTAAATCCTATTTATATAAAGCAGAAATATCCTAATGGGTGCCACTGCAGTATTTTAAAATGAAATACAAGGAAACAAAGTGATTAATTGAAATAAACAAAAGTATAAACCAAGACCAAAGGTCAAGATCTAGAATCAACTCCGTCAACTATAACTTCAATGTTATTCGAATGCAAACAAATATTTAATCTAAACATCTATGCAGCCTTACTCATATCCCATCCCAATGTGGCACATCAGTGCCTGAAAACAAAACATTTAAAACAGTGACACGGAGCCTAATAATGTCTACTGCTAACCCTAAAACGCCTAGTTAAATTCATTTCAAACAATTTGGGTAGAGGGAACATTGAAACAGTTTGAAAACAATTCCCCCACAGTTCAAAATTTTAAAACTTCGATATTAGCCATTATTCAAAATCAGATAACGTCAATTTCATTTACAAGCAACCCCACCAGAGGGTCTTATGGCCTTTACTAATGCACTTCCAAGTTCTTATGGATGAAGAACAAAGAAGGAATCTAAGCAATCAAAGGAAGAGAGAAAGAGTGATTATGGTTTGAATGCAAATAACAAAGAAAGATAAGTAACTAAGGACCTTGGATAAGATATCACCACCAAGATTCTAAGAGCTCAACTTTTAGATCTAGAGAGATATGATATCACCACCCAAAAGATCACAAAAGCCTCTTGGTCATCACTCTCGAGAGTTAAATTAGAGATAAGCAAGAGAGGGGAACTTAGAGGGAGTTTAAGCTCAACCTTTCTTCAAATCACAACTTGGTACTCAACTTAATTCGAGTATGGCTTTTATAAAGTTGGCCAATACTCCAGGGACTCATATTACATAGGAAAATATAAAATACAACCTACTAGATTAGCACAGAAAATATAAAAGCAAGTTATTAAGTAACTATGGCAAAAACAATGTAAATCTGAAAACTAGGAGCCTTGAGACTTGTTCCCATCATCTTAGAGACTTTTTATCTTAAATTCCCATCTTAACATAGGAAGATGCATCCTTGGAATTAGTTGGACGTGTGTTTGTCCCCTATGGGTGATTAATCCATTCACATTTAATACTTTCAGATATCTGCATTTTCACACGGCAGTAGGTTCAGATTCATTGAGCCATAACTCTGTTGTTTCTATCCAATGAACCAAGAGTCATAGGAAATCTTGAGGTGTCTATTTTCCAATGGTAAAAGTTTCATTGGCTTTGGACTTGTAATTTGAGAGAAATTGTCCACACAAGTCAGATGGTCAAAACAAGAACTGAAAGTCAGGCTTCCTAAAATGCATCCTTTATGCTTGTTGGCACTTGACTTGGTTTAGAATACTTACCATGACCTTGAAGCTAACTTATAAGGGTTCCCAAAAAGTATGTTTTCAGGTTCCTAAGTTTGTCCAGGGTTAGGAGAAATGGACCCACAAAATTGGGTAATATTCTGGATCAACTAGGCAGTTTGTATAGTTAGGCTTTAGAGACTGATTTGTAGGGGCAACCGAATTCCTAATGACTTGAAACTTGTTTTATCAGAAATCTAGCTTCTTGAACTAAAAGGCCAAGACAAAATGAAGGAGTTAAGTTACCGACTACTGAGGCAACTAAATTTAGAAAGTTATTGCTTGCACTAGACAGAATCGAGCAGTAGCTCACTTGGTCTTCTAGTTAATTTCTCATGACTTTGAGGACCTGATGGATTTTCTTGGGCTTGGGTAGCTTTTAGGCTTGACCATCATCAAGATCCTCCATGGCACCTCATTCTCCCCTTGTTGAAAAGAATTTGCCTTTAAAATGGCAAGGAGATCATCTTCATAGTAGGGCTTGAGGTCTGTACAAGAAACGCTATACTCCCTTAAAAGATCTATCTTGTAAGCATTGGCATTGACCTTCTCAAGTAGTTTAAATGGGCCATCAACTCTAGGCATTAACTTGGACTTCCTTTTGGAAGGAAATCACTCCTTCCTAAAGTGCACCACACTAGATTACCCAGTTTGAATAAGGCTTGTTAGCTTGATCTTGCTAGCCCTCATTTACCTTCTTAATTAGGGCTTGCACCCATTTTTGGAGCTCTTGAATCTCCCTAACCCTTTTGCTAGCTTCAATGTTCATCTTTCGCCCTTGGTGAAGTGGTACAAGATCAAGAGGGCAAAGGGGGTTTTGCCATAAACTACCTTGAATAGGGATTCGTTGGTAGTTCTACTTAAAGCGCGCTTTTAGGCAAACTCAGCCTGGGGAAGTCGTAAGTCCCAAGCTTTCAAATTCTTCTTGACTACAATCCTTAGCAATGTCCCTAGAGTGAAGTTCACAACCTCCATTTAGCCATCCATTTAAGGGTGTCAAGTTGTACTGAACTTTAACTTCTTCCCAAGTTTCTCAACAGTGTAATCCAAAAGTGGAAATTTAAGTCACGATCGGACACAATGGAAAGAGGAAAGCCGTGGAGTCTCACCACCTCTTTGAAGTCTAAATTGGTCACATGTGATACTTCATTGGCTATGTGGCAAGGGAGGAAATTTGCCATCCTAGAAAATCGATCCACCATAACCATGATTGAGTCCTTCTTGCATTGAGTTCATAGAAGGCATAGCACAAAGTCCAACCACGGTCCTTGAGGGGTACGAAGTCATGAGGAAGGGAATGGCTTTTGGCTATGTGGCATGTTGAACGCCTTTTCACAACGTCTTGAATATCCTGGAGCATGTGAGGCTAATAGTAGTGTTCCTTAGCCATCAAGTAGGTCTTGTCTTCACTAAAATGCCCCGCCATAGATCCTACATTAACTTCCCTAAGGATGAGCCCACAGGTTCCACACTTAGGCACATATAGTCTTGTTCCTTGAAAAGATAACCTCCTTGAAGCATGAAACATTCCTTTGGCCAAGATTGATAAGCTTCAAATAGCTCACCAAAGTCTGAATCCCCTTTGTATAAGGACTTGAGATGTTCAAATCTAAGCACCCAAGAATTAAGTTGGAATAAAAGAAGGTGCCCCCTTGATAAAGCATTCGCACCTTGATTGAGCTTCCTGGACTTATGTTTGATGACAAAGTGGAAAGATTACAAGTATTCAACCCACTTAGCATGCTAGAGTTCAACTTCTGTTGTCCTTGGATATACTTGAGTGTTGGCCTGAATGTAGTATAAACTCATTGGCAATCAAGTAATGAGTCCAATGCTCAAGTGCACGGATGATAGTAAAGAATTCCTTATATAAAATTCATATGTTGAATACCTCCTCCTTGACTCACTTAGTTTTTCCCTAAAGTCAGCAAGGGCTCATCCTTCTTGGACCAAAACCACCCCTATGCCTACTCCGGAGGCATCACACCCAACCTCAAACACCTTGTCAAAGCATGAGAGAGCTAGGAGTGGTGCATGGGTGAGCTTTTATTTAAGTTCCTCAAACGATCTTTGCACTTGTGGTGTCCAAGCAAACTTGTTTCCCTTCAATAACTTGATCATGGGGGCAACAATGGAGCTAAAATGGCATATAAACCTCCTATTAAAGAAAGCAAGGCCATGAAGCTCCTAACATCATACATAGAAGAGGGAATGGGCCAGAGCAAATTGCTTTAACCTTGCTTTGATCAACTCGGATCCCTTGGGGTGAGACTATGTATCCCAAAAAGATCACCTCAAGAGTGAAAAGGAACACTTCTTGAGATTCATATATAGTTGCTCTTGCTCAAGAACCATCATAACTTGCTTAAGCTGTATCAAATTCTCCTCTTTAGTTTTGCTAAACACCAACATGTCATCAAAATCTACCACTATGAACTTTCCAAGGAATGGCTTGAATACTTGGTTCATAACCCTCATGAATGGGCTAGGGGAATTTAAGAGGCCGAATGGCATGACTAGTTACTTGTAGAGCCTAACCTTGGTCTTAAATATGGTCTTCCATTCATCTCCTTCTCTAATCTGAATTTGGTAGTACCCACTCCATAAGTCTATCTTGGAGAAGAACTTAGGCCCGTGGAGTTCATCAAGCATGTCTTTAAGTCTTGGTATGGGATGCCGATATTCAAGGGTGATTTTGTTTATGGCTTGTTTATCCATACACATCCTCATAGAACTATTCTTCTTAGGCACAAGAACAACAGGTATGGCACATGAACTTAAACTCTTACTCACCAAACCCTTAGACATGAGTTCTTACACTTGTCTTTAGATTTCCAAGGTATCCCTCGGTTCATTCTATAAGCCGGTTTGTTGGGTAGAATAGCCTTGGGAATGAGGTCAATGTGGTCTTGTATGGCTCTTTGAGAGGGTTGGTCGGATGGGATCTCTTCGGG
Organism: Lophocereus schottii; assembly: GCA_002740545.1. Lineage (NCBI taxonomy): Eukaryota > Viridiplantae > Streptophyta > Magnoliopsida > Caryophyllales > Cactaceae > Lophocereus > Lophocereus schottii. The sequence goes on from NCQV01061590.1 coordinate 27,526, forward strand.
AAAGACATGGGAGTATTCTTTGAGGAGTTGTTTGGCTAGAGGATGGAACGGGTTTCAATTTCTTTTTGTGTTAGGATAAAAAGGATCATCTCTTTGAAGGTCTTGTGTTCACAGTGTGAGCTAAAAGAGGGGTTCAAGGAGAGAAAGAAGCATTTCCCCTCCCTTAGGTTCTTATTTAGTTTCGGGCTTGGCAATTTGGTGAGGGGCTAAGGGGCCAAGGGTAATCTTTCGGTCATTCTTAAGTAGGGTGTAGGTGTTTTGGAAGCCATCATGCATAACCCTACGGTCAAAAAGCCAAGGCCTCCCCAACAATACGTGATAAGCATCTATTGGAAAGATGTCATACCACAACTCATCTACATAATTTTTACCAATTAACGAAGCCACCAAACAATGAGAAGAAACTTGAAGACCTTTACCTTAGGTTAGCCATTGAATAGAGTACGGTTATGGGTGAGGCTCGGCCTTGAGTTGCAGTTTCTCCACCAAAGTAGTAGAGGCCACATATGCATAACTACCACCATTCTCAATAAGAAAGCATACTTGGCCATTGATGGTACATCGAGTATGGAATATGTTCTCATGTTGCTCCTCACAGTTCGAAGCTTTATGACCACTCAGAGCTCTCTTAAGTACAAGCAACTCTCCTTTATCTGCCTCCTCCATGCACTCTTCCTCAAACTCCATTTGACGAATCTCCTTGTCACTTCCTTCTTCTCTTAATTTGGCTTCTTCAAGCGCTTAGTACTCCACCAAGGTGAGAACTTTTAGTTTGGGCAATCCAAAGCAATGTGCCCAAATCCTTGACACTTATAGCTTCTTCTTTTCTCAAAAGGATTAAACGGTGGTTTTGAGGCGTTACGCTTAGGAAAGGAAGGGCTTGTGGGTGCGTTTGTGGGTTTAGGAGTAGGAGGGAGGCTCCCCTTACTGAGAGGGTAGGTACTTTGAGGAGGCTTAGGCGGTTCTCTTTTGAGCTTAGCTTTCTTTTTGGGTTGAACATTGTGGGCTAGTGAGCAAACCTCATTAAGAGCAGTGTCATGTTGTAACTCCACTACATGTCTAATAGACTCATTCAAACCTCTCAAATATCTCACCACTATTTGGTCCTCACTTTCCCGACTGTCATATATTATAACAAGCTTTTCAAACTCATAGGTATACTCCTCCACACTCTTAGATTATTGTTGAAGGTTATGGAGTTTGGTGTCATTATCTTGGAGGTAGTGGGGTGGAAGAAATTTGGCTTTAACTTCTTCTATCATCTTTCTCTAAGAATTAATCTTTCCGTTCCCTTTTCTAGCCCTTTTTGAGAAAACATTACTCCACCAAATAGAAGCATACTTACATAGTTTTAGGCCTGCAAGCTTGACCTTTTTATCATCAGGAACATCCTTGTACTCAAACACCCTTTGAATGGTGTTCATCCAATCTATGAACTCGTTCGGATTGAGTTGGCCTTCAAACTCAAAGATTCCACCTTGAAATATAAAACTAGTTGCTTATCTTGCCTAGATTTTCTAGGCCTCGTTTCTCCCTCTTCTTCACTTGATGTAAAAGGCTTGCTCTTGGACTCATCTTCAACTAAATTGAACTCACTAATGGAGTGCAAACTTTAGATCTCTCTTCGATTGTTCCTCATAGTTTGCTCAAGTTGCTTTCTTAGATACTCAAGGTGAGCATCCTTTTCGGCATTAAACTTCATTAGTTGCTCAAATCTCTCTTCTAAAGTAATGCTACTAGCCATGCTTAGAACTAGATAGCTACGGGTTCTTTAGGGGTGGGACTCTGTTTCAGCTAAAGGGTTGTGTTTCGGGTTGCAAGCTTTGGCCCAAAGAGTTACCTAAGCTCTGACACCACTTGATGCACTTCTAACTCGTTATGGATTAAGAACACATAAGGAATCTAAATAATAAAAGGAAGAGAGAAAGAGTGATCACAGTGTGAATGTAAATAACGAAGGAAGATAAGCATCTAAGGACCTTGGATAAGATATCACCACCAAGATTCTTAGAGCTCAACTCTTAGATCTAGAGAGAAAAGATATCACCACTTAAAAGATCATTAAAGCCCATTGAGCAGCACTCCAGTGAGCTAAACTAGAGATAAGCAAGAGAATGGAACTTAAAGGGAGTTTGAACTCAATTTTTCTTCAAATCACAACCTAATTTAAGTATGGATTTTATAGAGTTGGCCAATATTTTGGGGAACTCATCTTACATATGAAAATACAAAATACAACTTACTATGCTAGCACAGAAAATATAAAAGCAAATTACTAAATAACTATGGAAAAAATAATGTAAATTCGAAAATCCTTAGAATTTGCTGAATGTGTATTTTTTCCCCTTAGGGGTGACGAATCCATTCACATTTAGTGCTTCCAGACATATGTGTTTTCACACTGCAGTAGGGTTAGATTCATTAAGCCATAACTCTCTTGTTTGTGGTCCAAATGTGATGAACTAAGTGTCATATGAAAGATTGAAGAGTCTATTTTCCAATTCAAAATGTTTCCCAAGATTTTAGACCTGCCATTTGAGAGAAATTGTTAGCATAATCCAGATGGTCAAAGCTAGAACTGAAAAGTCAGGCTTCCTGAAATGCATCCTTTATCCTCATTGGCACTTGAGTTTGCTTGGAATACTTGTTATGAAATTGAAGCTAACTCACATGGGTTCCCAAAAAGTAGATTTTAGGGTTCTTAAGTTACTCCAAGGTTAGGAGAAATGGACCCACAAAACTAGGTAACATTCTGGATCAATTGGGCTATTTGGACAGTTGGGCTTTGGAGGCTAATTTAGAGGGGTAAATGAAGTCCTAATGACTTGAAACTTATTTTGTTAGAAAACCAACTTCTTGAACTAAAGGCCAAGTAAAAATAAAGGACTTAAGTTACCGATTGATTAGGCAACTAAAGTTAAAAATTTATGACGTGTGCTGGATAGAACTGTGCAATAGCTCACTTGGTCTTCTAGCTGATTTCTCATGACTTTGAGGACCTCTTAGATTTCCTTGGGCTTGGGTAGCTCTTGGAGTTTACCATTATCATGATCCTCCATGGATACATAATTTATAATGGCACATGGCTGAAAATTGTAGGCTATAACCCAGGGAGACTAATTTGTCTCAATATCAAGGTAAACCTGCTCGAATCTCAGGAAGGATCCTCCCGTAAACTCGCCTTAGTCTTTCACTTTAGGAGTAGTATATTATGAATAATCTATTTGGCTGCCAAAAGCCCAACCCACCTTAAATAATTTTCTATTATTTAACAAAGTGATTTAAAACATAAACTACTCAAATAAAACATTCAATCACAATATGATGTTCCACATTCACAAAGTCATAGAATCACAAGTTGCAGTTCACGGTTTACATATAAGGTCCCCTCGGCATATAATGTCACATAACATTTCATAAACATCCAAAACCATTTCAGAAGAGCAACGAAGGGGAATTAGGGCATAAACATTGCCTCGAAGAACTGTAGGTGCCTAACTTGATCTCGAACTAGAATATTTGGCCTAAATAATAAAATTAAAGTGTCAAAACATAACTAAGTGAGTTCTTACAACCAAAACTATTCTTTTTCAACCTTAGAGTCAACCATGCCATTAGGACCACTTGAGTATGACCAACATACCTAGATTCTAATTGTGATGAGGCCATATCACTTTTTAAAACTCAAATACCTAAGAACAACAATTAATGCAACTTAAACCTATTAGGGCTTCAGGGCAATTTTGGGTCAAGATTATGTCCTAACCTAAGGAAATCATATTTTCACCTACAAACATACTATAGAGGTATTTATGTGCATTCACGAAAGGTATTTTTATTTATTATGACTTTTATTTTAAGAACATTCCCAAAAATCCACAAAAATGGTCTTAAAATGCCACTTCTTTCCACAAAATGCATTTCAGTCTAGAGTTGTATAGTCTTGGGAGAAAATTTATTTCAACCTTCTTTTAAGTCCAAAATTCATGATTTAAAATTCCTATGAAGATACACTCATAGATATACATTCTTGAATTTTTTCATGATTTTTAGAATAGCACTTAAAGCAGCTTATTTGGTAAATTTGGTGTATTACAGGGATAGTTTCTGGCACTAACCCTAAGTCCCATGCATGAAGCTATGTTTTTCACACAGCCAAACTTACCCAGATTAATGAAAAACTACTCCTACTCATCAGTACCAACTCTAAAGTAAATAAAACCTATCCAAGCCCAGTTCAATAGAGGTTTTGAGAAGAAATTTTTCTGTCCTCCTTGAATAGAGTGAGAGGTGATATGCTCATATTTATGCTTTCGAACCACCCTGAAATTTGAGAATTGTATTTCAATCATGAAAGGGAAGTATTTAGAGTCTAGAAATTGAGTAAACATACTATTAAAATCCATTCTTTAGGGGCACGAAGTTTGTAAAACTTAAACAACCCAAAAAAACTAAACTTTCTCAACCATAAATCAAGGAGGAAGACTTGGTGACTTTGGTAGGCAGCACGGTGGACGACGGTGGTTCAGTGACTAGCTGCTGCTGGAGGTGGTGGTGATGGCTGAACGGGAGAGGGTAAGTGGTGTTGGGTTGTATAGAGACAGAAATAAGATGATGTAAGCTAAGAGTTGGGGGGTAGGGGTTTCCACGCAGAAGTAGGCTCAATTTTTTTTATTTTTCAGGTCACAGCTGATGCTTAAGAGAGGCAACCTAACTAGGTTTGAAAAACGAATTGTTATATACTGTTAGGGGATTTTAATATCTCAATCATAATACCTCCTAATTAAAAATTTTTAAAATTTCAAATTTTAAGAGAGAACTTCTAAATAATAAAATCTGAATTCCTCAAATAAAATTTGAAAATCAAAATCTAAAATATTTGTTTTATAATTCATTAATCTCAAATTTAAATTTGAAATTACTAATTCTTCATTAAAAGTTTGGGATAAGGCCCAAAATGAAAAATAGGCTTGGCTTAAAATCCTAATTAAATGAATGACTGCCCTAAAATAGTGCCTACAAGCTCAAGTGACTAAGGATTATCTTAACCCTTAGTCGAGGATTATAAATATAAAATTTTAGGGTTTTACGTTGTTATCCCTTAAAAAGGTTTCGTCCTCGAAACTCTACAAACAACTCAATAAAAAAAATTTAAATTCCTGAGGTTTTGCATCACATCCCTCTTAAAAGAAGTTTCATCCCCGGAACTTACTCATACCTAGTCCCATGAATAGATCAAGGTACTCGATCGCATTCCTTTTTCCGGTTCCCATGTTACCTCAGTTGTGGTGTGATTCGCCCATAGGACTTTCACAAGTGGAACTACTTTGTGGCGGAGTTGCTTCTCTTAGTAGTCCAAAATTTCGATATGTGGCTCCTCATAAGTTAAGTCCTCTCGAGGTTGCAGTGTCTTTGGCTCAATCACGTGGGTTGGGTCAGGAATGTACTTGTGTAGTTGACATAGGTGAACCACATTGTTATGTCTGGAAAGTTTATCTGGCAATTGTAGCCGATACAATACTCCTCCAATAGGCTCCATGATTTGGTGAGGGCCGATATACCTCAAGGTGAGCTTGCCCAATTGCTCGAAATGCATGACATCCGAGTATGTGAGACTCGTAAGAAGACTTGGTCTCCTACCACAAACGCCAAGGGTCTGTGTTGCGTATCTGTAAAGCTCCTCTAGCCACTTTGGGCTGCCTTCACTTTTCTTGGATCATATGTATCCTTTATGTGGTGGCCTAAATGAGTTCAGGTCCAATAGTGAGTGCCTCGTCGATCTCTTGCTAGCATAAGGGCATATTGCACCTTCTACCCTATAAAGCTTCAAATGGGGACACTTTGATGCTAGAGTCGTAGCTATTATGATGTGACAACTCCATTAATGTCTATTGCTCATCCCATGCTTTCGTCAATCCAAAGCATAACCTTGAGGTATGCTCTCTAACATTTGGATTATTCATCTCGTCTACCTTTTAGTCATTGGGTTGGATGCAACAATGAAGTTTAGCCTACTTCGAAAAGCGTCTTAAAGTATTCGTCAAAACAATGTCTCATACCTCACATCAGTTGCTGATACTAATGAACTGGGTGGCCCACCCCATCTAACAAGTTAATGTTCTCCAGGTAGACACGAGCAAACATCCCTAAGGCTTAGGTGTAGCAAGCGAGGCTGGGTGTTAGCTCATGGATGATTCTATATTTTGTAACCTTCTTAGTTGCTGGTACCTTCAATAATGCATGACTTTCTACTCTGGTCCCACTTTACTAGTCACATGAGCGTTCTCACTAACCCCCATTAGCATGTGCATTACTTCGTCCTGCAACCTTAGTTTACCAAAATGTAATCAATAAGCTCTCTGACTCACCAAGTAGCACATATTAGAGAACTCGTATTGGAACACCCCCAGCCCTTAGGGTCGGGATTGTTATGTTTTCTTAACTTCTTACTTAAATTCTGGGGAAAATGGACAGAGTTTCCCCTAGAAACTGACTGTTTCTAGGCTAAATGCCTTATAATAAACCCCTGTAAATCAACGGAAGCGTAAAATATTTAAAAGAAGCTCAACGGCTATACACTGGAGTTTATAACTCAACGAGCCACCCGCTCGGAGTACATCACACAAAATAGTTCATTAATAAAGAAGAAATGAAAGATACAACTCAATGCTTCACACAACTGGAGTATTGGGGTTTACATCCAAATCATAACTAACTTTGACCAAGAAGACATCTAACTAATTTGATGGTCGGCTCGTACAACCATACAGAGCGACCTTTATACCATATATGATACATGAACTAGAATGCTTGGCTTACATGCATTTAGAAAATAAGAATAGATTACATGACTTCATTAATGACGTAAGCAGGCACACATGACACCCTGCAAGCGAGAATGGACTCCATCTTGACATAGTTGACTCAACTTCCTCCTGTCACAAGAAAACCTGGGAAAAAAGGGGAAAGAGTAGTGGGATCAGCAACCACACACTCAGTGAGTGTCTCTGGATCCCCTTAAAACAAAACCATTGCAGGCAATAATATCTTTAAGTCACATATCACATATGCATACTTTACTATCATATTAGGCATTCATAAAACTCTTATGGAAGGATCACTAAACTTAAACTTCATTTTAACCACCCAAACATATTTCTAGGTTCCTTAATGACTAAATTCCTTTACTAAGAAGCAGTTAAGCACATAAGCAAGCATCGAGGGCTAAGTATGAGGATCTTTCTTTTTATAATATAACTTTTCAGCATTCCATTTAAACCATATATGAACCATCATTCACATGATGTGCACATAAGGTTATCTCTTTTCATAATCATGCTTTTCTTGGAATTTCATTCATATGATATGCATAAGGCACACATAAACACGTATCAAGCATTTATGTATTATCAATCATCATATTACGCTATTTGACACCCTCGTCGGCTATTCACATATCAAACATACATTCTTTTGGGAAAGATGCCTTCATTCATGGAACTTTTAACATGCTATAACTTTCTTTCTCAATTCATGCATTTTGAGTCATACAGGTTTGATATGGACAAGGGTGAGGCCACATGATATTAGAATTCACATTCAACCATGCTTTCGAATCATTTTATAAAGCATTCAGTGAAAACTTTCTTTCTTTTATTGAAAACTTTCTTTCATTGAAGACATTTTTCCTCAACCTCCTGAGGCTCTTGTTCTTTTAAAAGAGATTTCATTTCATATTGGTCGTACAACGACCCTTATCAGCTTTTCATACTTCATTCCATATGGTCTCTTAGGCCCGGTAAAAACTTGCTTATCTTTCAAAACACTTGAAATGACAAGATGCCAACTGCTTTTCTTTACCTATTAGGAAAATACATCTGGCATAAGATCATTACAGGGTGCTGATTGGGTGAGATCTATTCTCAAACCCCATAGTGAGACCTAACGCTCACACTAAGCTCTTACTCTAGGGATGGCTACATAAAACATATCGGACCTTTACATTACCCTTGTCAGGGTCTTCTAGGGTCTCCCAATACCAGGACTTGTCCCCTAGGCTAACATTATTCATATCGTATCATATTGTCTGCAGCGCATTATTTTAGCCAACTTAAAGCATATGGGCCATAACGGCTAATAACTTTGTTGTTTCTTCTGGTAAAATCACTTCTCATACAACTCACACTTTTATAAAAACATTTTAGGGATTTCCCCGTTCAAGCAGGTTCACTCTCAAATACTGTTGGTGTAATAGCCCGACCCTAAATCATATTTATTTATTTAGTTAAGCCATGTTATTCATTTTTCACAGTTATTTATCTCATTGAATCATTCCAATTGGAAAAATTCATTTCGGGCCCCACTTTGCAATTCGAGATTCATTTACCGGACAATTTAGAAAAAAATTGATAGTAGGCCTTGATATTTATGATTTAAAAGATTAAATTATTTTTAATGACATTACGTTTTAACCCCGAGCTTCCCCAAAAAAAAAAAAATTCCAACGCACTCGGTTTTGGTTCTTTCCCCAACCCGAGCTCATTTAGGCCCAATTCCGACCCGACAAAACATTACTCTATTTACTTGGCTAAGCACCATTGCATGTGTTTAATTTTCATTGGCTTAAGGTTCCTCTTGCTAGATAAAAGCATAGCCAAGCAAATTTGGCTCATTTTCATCCAAGTAAAACATATCAAAAACATCAAAGCTCATTTCTCTCTCTTGCTTCTCACCACATGGCCAGCCCCTTCCCCACCAGCTTTGTGGTGTTTTCCGACCACTTTCCGGCCATTTGCGGGCAAGGATTTGAATCCCTAAACAACCTCCCTCCATTGGCTACCATTTTCCATCTTCAAAACCACCAAATATCATCTCCATCTCCACTTATTTCAAGCTCAAAGCAAGTGACTTCAATCTTGTTCTTTGAATTTTTGGTTCTTGCTTCTTCTTTGGTTATTTTGATGATGGATCATGTTGTTTTTATTGAATTAAGAATCATCTTGGTGATGGATCATGGTAGATTTGAAGTTGGATGATGCTAGGTTTACGGTTTTCTCTTAATCATGGAAGCTTCATGTTTAAGTGTTGGATTTTGATTATTTTAAATGAAATTTTGGGATCTTTGGCATTGGTAATGAATATCAAAATGTTTATTCTGATTTATATAAGTTGAAGAGTGGTTTTAATGGGTGGTTATGCCAAGAAAAGCTTATAAGTAAGTGCTGTTATGCAACAAACAGACCCAAAATAGGGGTGGCTTCAGGATTAAACTGGTACTGTTTGGTACATCTAAAATTCATGCTTATTGGTGTGGAGATACTTCAATGAGTTGGATTTCAATAGGCTTTAAAATTACTCAATTTTGAGTTGTGTGGACAAAGGTATGACCAATTTACTCAAGACTATGCAAAATACAGTGAAACTAGGAATTGAACTGGAATAGTATTTTAACGGGAAAACTGGTATTGATTGGGTTACTAAAAAATTATGATTTTTGGTGTGTGGATATATCAATGAGTTATATTTCAAATGCCTTTTGAATTGCCTTAATCCGAGTTCTGTGGAAAATGTTATAGGAGTTTTACTACGACTGTGCAGATTGAATGAAAACTATACACGTCAGTGTTCTACCCTACTTTTAGGGACCTTACTATGTGAATCATGTTTTGTGCCTTGAATGAACATTTTAGTGGACATTATAAGCTTTTCATAGTGGGTTTTTACATCTTATTTGGGGGTCAGGAGTAAAAGATATGGATTTTCTAATGTAGATCATCAAACGATAACATGAGTGAATATAGAATTTTCTGACATTTGGAAATATTTTCAGAAGTTTCTATATAATTATGGGTATTGCAAGGGAATTACAAAGTGTAGTGAGTTCAACAAGTTTGATTACATATAGAAACTTACTTGGGTGTGAAAACCGAGTTAAGTGAATATAAAGCTGAAATTTGGGAAGTGAGCAAAGTAATAACTCAAAATCATCGCCCTTTGGACCAAGTTAGGGTGTTATATGAGCTTTTATGAACCTCACAATACCCCTCATGGCATGGAACCTTCTATTATCCATTTCAGAAGCATTAACCATTCTATTATCCATTTCAAAAATATCAGAAACCCGTATTTCATTTATATCAATTAAAATCTTTTCATTATCACCTCAATCATTTTCATTTGGCCTATTTTGCTTCAATTTACTGTATTTCAAGTTCAATAACCCCAACTAATTTAAATCAGTTTATTGTGGTTTAACTAGTCTTATATTGAGTTAAAATCAGTTTATTGTATTGAAATGCACAAGTTATGTATCCCATTTCGTTACTCAATTTCAGTTACACATGCTTTTACCTACTCAATTATGCGGGTAAGGATCATTTACTGACTACACATACTTACAATGACATTTATGAAACAGAGTTGAGGCCTAGTTATCGTACCCCATTTTGCATAAGTGTTATCAAGTTAGAATACATTTATCAAGTCATATGACATTTATGAAATAGTTGACCTGTATCAAGTCAGATGACATTTTTAAAGACTCAAGGTACGTGCATTGCCTGTATCATTAGAAATCAGAGTGTATTTATCAACATTATCATGTTTTGGTAAGTAGATCAATGAATCAGTTTACGTAGTGATTTATCAGTTAATTAGTGACCCCGTTAGTTATCAGTTACAGGGCATTGCCTTTCAGTTACCCGCGCAGCTTCAGGCCAGGTCCCCCGATCGGCTTGGCAGGTGCACACTTATTCGTAGATTGTAACAGTATCAAGGGGTTTACTATCAGATAATAATTAGTAATGCAGTTTTACATTTATCTGATTTACTGTTTTTTAACTTAAAATGAATTGCAAAGCAAGCCCAACCATTGTTGAATGATCATTTAACAATTAAGGAATGCATGTATTGAGTTTCAGCTCACAGTTCGAAATGTTTTTCATGTTTTATTTTAGGCAAATGCTCAGAGTATTTCCCTCATGTTAGCGAAACAACTGAAGAGAATAAGTGAAGAAGGAAATCCGGGTGGATCAAAAGTAATACCGTATATGCAAACCTTAAAGTTGTATTTTAAATTCTTCTACGGATGAAGATGTAGACTGCATGGTGAATTATCTTACTATGGTTTATAAGCCCTTCATTTGTTAACACATGATATGAGTGTATATGTTTGAGGTTATGCTTAGCTATGTTATTTACAATACTCATGCTTCAAGCCTTGTCCTATTGGACGGTGGCAATGCCCCTATCATTGGGTTGTCTAGATTTTAATCAAGGAATTTTTTTAAGAAGAATATAAACAGTGAAACATGGCTAATTTAGGGCGTTACAGATTTGGTATCAGACCAAGTTGAGATTTTCTTTATGGGATATGGATTATGGAGTTAAAATACTGAGAAAGTTGGTTAGTGAAAAATGAAGATTATTATGATATCATTGGACATTTGTGACAATAGTAATGTCTGCTTATCTTACACATATTCTACTCATATATTCATCTTTCTCAGATGGATCCATATAAAGTATATATAGTTTGATCTCAAGCAGCAGATTTGATGGAGATTTTGAATAACAAGTTGAAGGTGCTCGAATGCATTTAGGTATGTATGATCATATAAGCCACCCATCTGAATGGTATGCCGTCTTTCTAGCTAGAATTGTTTATTTTTGGGATCTAAATCCTTGTACTCCGAGCGTGTAGCCTGCAGAGTTGTGGTCTCCGGTGTGTAGCCATTGAGTTTGATTTGGTATCCTTTTATACTTCTATTCAATGTAGATGATGTGATGTAAGGCTTTAAGCCTAGGAATTGGCCAGTTTACAGGCGAAACTTCGTCCGTTTCGCCCCAAAAATTTCAGAATCATTAACACTCATAGCCCTAGGGTTGGGGGTTGTTACAAACGTGTCCGATGAAGGGCCACTGACTCATTTTAAGGTTAAATGCATAGGAAAAATCAAGTATGGGCAGATTACATAACTTCAATCAACTTAGCAGTTTTGATCAGTGCACAAGGACTGATCTTGAAGTAACTTTTGTCCATGATCACAATGATTTATGCAAGGATTTTCCATCCTGACTTTAAGTTTAAGGAGATATCTTTCATATGAAACAAGTTTCAAGTGGATTAGAGGTCATTTGGTCAGTCAAAACTATTAGATAAGTAAAAGTCTGCAAAGTTTGCAGAATCCTAATGCACAAGGTCTGAGTTTAGTCCACTTGCGGCCTATACATTCCATCAAATATAGATGTTTTAGTTATTCTCTATCAAAGTTTAGAAAGTAAGCTTTCCAATGACCCATGTTGTAGGACATTTGGAGACTAGTGGTCAAGGAAATTCAACCTAGAAGTCTGATGGTATAGACTGTTTTAGTCAGCGGATACCTATAACTTTGAGCTTATGCTACCTCATATTATGGGTGTCATTTTATGTGTTTCTTGGATCCAAGTGGCAATTACTTCAATATGCTTCTTTAGTTGCAGATATCTGCTCCTATAACTCAAGAATTCATCTAAGTGAGCTATATGGGGGTTCTTGATGTAGTATCCCCTGAATTGTCGGATTTTAGAGAGGCATTTTTGCTTCAATCCATTGCAATTCAAGACTTGTTTAAATTGCCCAAACTGTTGCAAGCAGTCCATTGATTCCACCTTCATTTATGAAGTAGACATTACTCTGGACAATATTTCCCTGCATCTTCTGGTAACATACTCGCTGCCATTGTCCTCGTTGGATTATCAATTGTGGGATACTCCTTACTTTGACCAAGCGCTTCATCTTTTTGTCCTTATGGCATCTCCCTATCCAGTTGCATCATCATTCACTCTCATGTTACATCTTCATCAGTTCTGGTCACCTTTTTCAAGCCCAATCACTGCTAGTAGCTGGTTTATGATTGGGTTGCACCCATGTCGATAGATGATAATTTTGTAGCACGCCTGAGCAGAAGGTGGATCTTAACTACACTTTGTATAAAAGTTAGTTATTATCAAACTTGTGGAATCTATTGCTAAGGGGAAATGCAATATGTCTGCCCCTTTTGGTTTATTCAACCTCAGTTTCCTATTGAAGATTACTTACATAAAGCTTAAGTTGGACAATCAAAATCTTTATCATGTATTTAGACTGCATCAGTGAGAAATTTTGATGGGTTACTGCCTCTTAGAAAAAAAGCCTTTAGCTGATTCAGACTAAAGAACTCTAGAGTGCAAAGTATGACCAAGTGGAACCTGAAAAATAGATTCAAGGAATGGAGAAAGTTATCACTGTAATAGAGATTCCATGGGATAAAAAGTTGAACATTACAATATTTTATCTAACTGGTGAAACCGATATTTAGTGGAGCATTGTTAAGAATAGGCTCCTAGGGCCTGACTTCACTTCGAGTCGATTTCTAAAAGAACTAACCACAACACTCCAGATTGCTAAGTGGGATTGACAAATGCACATGGTGCGATAGCATAGAGCACCTTTTCGCTGCCTGCTCTTGAAAACTGAAGGCTGTAGATAAGGGATCTCACTTTCAAGGCCCGCAGCTATAGGAAAGGCTTATGTGTTGAGCAAGAAGGAAGCTGTCACCTCTACTGCAGTAGTTAGTGAAGCTCTCTTTTAATTTTCAAGCCATTTTGTGCATTGATTGATTCAGTTGCCACTCGTTCATTTATATTCACATGATCTGACATACAAGTGAACCTTGAGAATAAGAAGGTAGAAATCAATTATGGATTTAAGTTATCGAATAACTCTATAGTTGAGTGTTCTATCTCTCATAATTTATTTCAATTATTATTAGTGGGATAGTTTCCCCTGAAGTTCTGATTCAATCTGACTCATCAGACTTTGATATCATTTTGGAAATGATCTCGTTGTGTACTTATGGGGTCAAGATAGGTTATGATGACCCTAAGGTTATTTCAAGAGATAAATAAGGGAGAGAAATATGGTTTATGGCCAAAGAGAGGAAAACCTTGTCCTTTAAATTCTGTTATGAAACCAAGTGAGCTCTTATGTCAAGGATATATTATGCATTGGTGTTTTGCTATTAACACTCAAACTAAGGAAGAAAAAGCAGAAGACATCCCTATAGTCTGTGAGTTCAGAGAAGTTTTCTTAAAAAGTTACCAGGATTGCTCTGCCAAGAGAAATTGATTATGAGATTGAATTTATCCTTGGTGCCTAATCTATCTCAAAAACCTCACATTGTGTGGCCCTAACTGAGCTTAAGGAATTACAAATTCAGCTAGATGAGTTGTTACAGATGGGCTTTATTAGGCCAAGTGTATCACCATAGGGGTGCCTCAGTGTTGATTATAAAGAACAAGAATGGAGCCTTGAGGTTATGTATTGATTTCAAAGACCTGAACAAGATCACCATCAAAACCACATACCCATCACCCCAAGTAGATGACTTATTTGATCAACTACAGGGAGCAGGAGTTTGATCTAAGATTGATTTGAGGTCAAGGTACCATCAACTTAGCATTATAGCTGAATACATTACCAAAACCACACTACGGACCATGTAGGGGTCATGATGAATTGACTGTGATGCCTTTTGGCCTAATCAATGGCCTCGCAGCCTTTACGAATCTTATGAATAGAGTTTCAAACCATATCTAGACAAGTTATGGTGGTGTATATAAAAATGTCTTGAAATACTCCAAGGACAAAGATGAGCATACTATTCATTTGAGGACTGTGTTACAGACCTTGAGGGAGCATCAATTGCATAGCAAATACAAGAAGCATGAGTATTGTTAGAAGCAATGGTATTTTTAGAACATCTAGTCTCAAAGAAGAGCTTAAGGTTGATTTGTAAAAGGGTGAAAACAATGCACTGAGATTAGAAACCGTTTGAGTTAATCGGGAATTATCGAGTTCAGGAAGGATTTGAGAAATATTGTCCTCCCTAACCAATTTGTTGAAGAAAGCTATAAAGTTAGCAAGAAGATTAAATTGGTGGCTTATGCCTACCAACAACTCAAGCCTTATGAGAATGATTACCTAACCATGATATGGAATTCGCAGCTACACTTTTTGCAGTGAAAATTTGGAGACATTACTTATATAGAGCACAATGTAAAATCAATACTGATCATCAAAGGTTGAAGTACATCTTCTCTTAAAAGAGGCTGAGTCTATATAAAACTTCAGTTGTGGCAGATCTAATGTCAATCAAGAAAGAGAAATATTGTGGTAGGTGCCCTGAATAGTAAAGCACAACATACCTTGAATACTGTAGTAACTACTCAACTAGATCTCTTAAGAGAACTTGAAGACTTGGACATTTAATTAGTCTCGCACAGAAAGGCGAATGTTCAAATGCCAACACTTACCTTAGAGTGAATGAGGATGATGATCCTGAGCTCCAAAAAAATAAAGCAAAACCTTGAGAAAGGGATTCAATTTCAATAGACTTTGTCATGGAATTCCTTCAGATATAATACCTGATAGAGACCAGAGGTTTCAAGCCTGTTTTAATAAACACTTCAAAGAGCCTTTGGAACTGGATTGAACTTTAGCAGTTCTTATCATCCTGAAATGGATAGGCAAGCATCTAAAAATATCAATGGATCCAACTCTTCTGAGTTGGAGCCTGTAGTACTTCACGACCTACGACCAACACTTGCATTTAAAGAAAGTATGGAGCTTTCAGTGGTCAACGTTGTGATAGCATAAGTAGAGAATCCTACATGAAGCACCAGGATAATTGACGGCCAACATTGACAATAAAATCATCTTTTGAGTAATGAAGGTCTTCCTCAGCATTCAATAAGGCAGCATATCTCAGAAGACTCTTAAAAGCATACCATTGGAACTGACAAAAAAGCTATGTTGATAAAAGAAAGAGATTCCTGAAATTTCTAGTATATGATAAACTTTTCAAAATGTCTCACCAACTAAGGGTGTAAGGAGGTTGCACTGCGATCTAAATTGAAGCCAAGATCTTTTGGACCATATCAGTTCATTGAAAGGTTGAATTTCACAACTTGTCTACCAGATATGCGTATATAACTCAACCATGTGCATGACATTCTCTGCGTTCCCTACCTTGCCACTCATGCAGTATATTTCAGATCTTGACTATGTTGTCATAATTAAATCAATTGCAGTCATTGAGGGTCTTGTGTTTCAAGAGCATCCAATTCAGATATTGAATCACAGGATTAAGAAGTGAAGTATCGAGCAAATACTTTAAATCAAATTACTTTAGACAAATCAAACTATTTGAAAAAAAAACTAAGAATCAAGTGAAAGTCACGTACCCATATTTATTTGGGATAACCTTGCATCTGTTGGTAAAGTTCACAAGTTTCGAGGACGAAACTCTTTAAGGGGGCAAGGCTGCCCTAAATCATATTTATTTATTTAATTAAGCCATGTTATTTATTTTTCACATTTATTTATCTCATTGAATCATTCCAATTGAAAAAATTCATTTTGAGCCCTACTTTGCAATTCGAGTTTCATTTACCAGACAATTTCGAAAAAAATTGATAGTAGGCCTCGATATTTATGATTTAAAAGATTAAATTATTTTTGATGGCATTAAATTTTAATCCCGAGCTTCCCAAAAAAATAAATAAATAAATAAAAAATTTCCAACGCACTCGGTTTTAGTTCTTTCCTCAACCCAAGCTCATTTAGGCCCATTCCGACTCGACAAGTCATTATTCTATTTACTTGGCTAAGCATCATTGCATGTGTTTAATTTTCATTGGCTTAAGGTTCCTCTTGCTAGATAAAAGCATAGCCAAGCAAATTTGGCTCATTTTCATCCAAGTAAAACATATCAAAAACATCAAAGCTCATTTCTCTCTCTTGCTTCTCACCACATGGCTAGCCCCTCCCCCACCAACTTTGTGGTGTTTTCCGGCCACTTTCCGACCATTCTCTAGCAAGGATTTCAATCCCCAAACAACCTCCCTCCATTGGCTACCATTTTGCATCCTCAAAACCACCAAATATCATCTCCATGCCCACTTATTTCAAGCTCAAAGCCTGTGACTTCAATCTTGTTCTTTGAATTTTTGGTTCTGGCTTCTTGTTTTGGTTATTTTGATGATGGATCATGTTGTTTTTATTGAATTAAGAATCATCTTGGTGATGGATCATGGTAGAGTTAAAGTTGGATGATGCTAGGGTTAAGGTTTTCTCTTAATCATGGAAGCTTCATGTTTAAGTGTTGCATTTTGATTA
>NCQV01061607.1:5052-15366 GCA_002740545.1 Lophocereus schottii
AGTGTCACACTAAATCTCATCTCGGTAGACGAGAAAAACGAAGCAACGCGAGATATTTATGTTACGCGAGATAATGAGATATTGGAGGAGAATTCGGAGCATGGAATTGCTTGCGTGTTGTTTGTTTGTTTGGTCTGAAAACGGTTGTGTGTGTGCATGTGTTGTGTAACTTGTGTTGTGTTTCTCTCTCCTCACTTCTTGTGTTGTCAGTTGTGTGTTATTCTGCAATAAAATATGCCTCGCATCAACGAATCATTTCACAAAATGCTTGCCTAAGGTTTTTTTTTTTTTTTTCCTTTTTACATGGAAATTCACATGATGAATGAAGGACCACTTCACTTCTTTTGAAACGGGGATGGCAGTATCAGATTAATCAAATCAAACCAAATTAAAGTGATATACTAAACTAAAGTATCCCATTTGGCATTGTATAGATGTCGGATTAGATATATATAATTATATCGTACCTTTTATGATTGGATCATTAAGGGTAATTTTATGTTAGATGGCATAGATCAATTATTGATTGGCTATTTATTTACATTATATAATTGAAGAAGTCTATTAATTTAGAGAAGGGATAGAAATATAATAAATTAATAATTAATTTTATTGTTGTTTATACCCACATTAAAATGTCAAAATTAAGGGGCGAATATTGCATGTAAATGCTTACTTTCATGAGAATGGTCTCTTTTTGTAACTTAGCTTCTGTTTTTTTGGGTTCAGTTGGGGCTTTTTTTTCTTTTTTTAATGTTGCAATCATTGCTCTTTTTGGTAGAACTGTTGTATTTTGATGGCTTTGGTCATGTTAGCTTTGGTGCATCACCATTAACCCTTTGAAATTCTGTTAATCTATGTACTAGTTTATTGCAATGCAAATAAAATTTATTGACGAACTAAGGTAGTATTTGGTTGGGGGAGAATGATTTTCCCAGAAAATAAATTTTCAATTTTTCCGTTGTTTGGTACAATAAAGAATGAAAAATTATTTTCCAAGAAAAATGATTTCTCCCCCCAATAGAGGAAAATGCCTTTTTAAAAAGATGGAAAGTTGATTTCCTTTTTAAAAAGATGAAAAGTTAATTTTCCTCATTCAATTCTTTAATGATATATGGTTCCTCTGAGAGAAAACGCCCTCTCCCTCCAAGAGCTCGACCTAGTTAACCATTCAAACAAAAAATTCAAATGAACCGTGAATGATGATCCCTCATCCAAGAGGATGATTCTGCACCCATGGAGATGGAAGAAAACAATGACAAGGGCCAACCACAAGAAACATCGATGAACACTCAACAACCACGCAAAGTTTCTTTTAGGGATACGCTGGCCAAGAACAATCCCAACATGGTTTTTTTTTCATCATACTCCAACCCTGTTTGGAATGTTGATGATGAGGAATACGGCACGTCAGATGACGAGGAACTTGATCCGAGTTGGGAGGATGACCCTCAATGTCCTACGATACATTTGACAAAAGAGCAGAAACACCGCTTCAGACAACCATGGAAGAATGCTCTCATCATCAAGATGTTTGAGAAGGGAGTTGGCTTTTTACGGCTACAACTTAGCCTTAAGACCAAGTGGAAACTGAAAGGTGATTTTTCTTTGATTGATATTGATTGCGGCTATTATATCACCAGATTCACCAATATGGATGACTACCGCCATGTTCTCACTCAAGGGCCCTGGTTAATAGAAGATAACTATCTCACAATACGCAGGTGGGTACCGAACTTCATGCCTGATGAAGCTCCAATAAGATTTTTGGCTGTGTGAATTCGTATTCCCAGCATAAGTATTGAATATTTCGATTTGGAGTTTCTCGAAATGATAGGATCAAAAGTAGGTCGAGTCATTGGAATAGACCAAACCACAGCTAATGTGGATAGGGGTCGATTCTCTAAGTTAAGTGTGAAAGTTGATCTATCCAAATTATTATTATCAAAATTTCGCTTACGAGGTCGTGTTTGGAGGATACAATATGAAGGAATTAAGTTCATTTGCTTTAAGTGCGGAAAGGTAGGCCATCAAGATGAACATTGTCCTACTTTCCCACCTGAAGATGTTCCATGTCCTCTTACTCAAGAAAAGACTGATAGAAATGATCCAACAGAAGCAACTCCCATGAACAGACCTGAATGCATGCAAGAATTTGGCCCTTGGATGCTACTGAAAAAAACCCTCCAGGAAGAAGAACCCCAGATCAAGCACTGCTAGAGCAACAAAGAAGATCAGGTCCAACCACGACCCACCCATACAAAACGGTATTGTGACCCGACCCATAAACACTGTGAGTGGAAAGGAAAGAGCATAGACCAAGGAATAATTTCCAATCCAAATCGACAATTTACAGCAAGTGGATCTCGGTATAAAATCTTGGAAAATATTGTTGAAAATAATCAACAAGATGATTTGGTGGACATTACAAACTCAGATGCTATCTCACCACCAAAAGGAATCGTGGCGCTAAATCAGGAACAGATTATGGGGGAAGTTATCTTAGCGAATGCAGTGCAAGAATTGGATAATATTCCTGAAGATAATCTACAAGAGATGAAAGTTAACCCGATGGACAACTCGTTGGGAACTAAGTAAGTTGTTGGGCTGGATAACTTGAACTACAATGAGTGGACTGCACCCCAAGAAATGCCATCCACAAGACCCCCTCTAAGCACAGACCACCCCAACCATGCACATCACCCATCCTAAGCCAACCCCTCATGACTCAGTAACCTGCAAGCCCACACTAAAGCTCCAGAAGCTTTTTAACAACAACCCATAAGGAAAATCTTTATATCCCAACCAAGTACCAAGTGTCAGGGATCAACTCTGCACAGCACCAATGCCCACCTCTCTACCATCGGCACCGGATCAATGGTTCGCAATTGGATTCCTACCCACATCATTCTAATGATTCGTCGAACAACAAACATGGAAGCTATCAATCGTTGGGAGGGGAATCTTCGTCTCGACTACATGACCATGGAGATGTCAGTATCACTTATAACAATGTCCTGACTTAAATGAGAATGCTAGACATGAGAAGGATATGGCAAGCAATCATATTGCTCCCTCCGGGTATATTGCTCATGAATCCCAGTGAGGCTTTTAGGCTTCTATCACTCCTTAAAAGTTTAATGGCTAGACCAACTCAATATAAGGAACTGTATCCATAATGATATGGAATTGTCGAGGAGCTGGAAGCAAGGCTTTTCTCAACACTTTGACTGAGCTACTTTGAAGATACGACCCGCAGATTTTAGCTTTGGTTGAGACCAAAATTAGTGGCACGCTTGCAGATGATGTTTGTAGACGCCTCAAATTTGATGGTACTTACAGAGTTGAAGCTTAGGCTTTCCGGGGGGGTTTAGGTCCTATAGAAGAAAAACATTATAGATCTGCAACAACTCAAGTCGGATACACAATTGGTTACAATGGAGGTGAATCAAGCAGGATATCAACCCTGGACCTTTACAGCAATTTATGCAGGTCCTAATGAAGCATTACGACTGAGTCTTTGGATGGAGCTAAACCCATATGGTCATTCCTGTAATAGACCATCGTTACTCGCTGGCGACTTCAAGGATACCAAAAACATAAAGGTTTGATTTAACTATAGTGAGGATCTTGCCAGAAGGTGTAATAATTTCAACCTTTGGATTGAGAACACACAGTTACTGGACTTAGGCTTTTCTGAACTACGTTTTATGTGGCCTAGAGGAAACTCAGCGGAAACCAGGAAATACACACGTCTCGACCGTGGGCTTTGCAATAAATAATAGAGGGTGCTGTTTGAGGAGGAAACTGCCCGCCACTTACTTCAAAATAAATCTGATCACAGCCCTCTGCTTATCGCCCCACACAGGTTTTTTCCATTACAAACTGCAATGCGACCTTTTCACTTCCAAGCTGTATGGCTATCACACTCTTTGTATGAGGATTGCTTAAAGGAGAATTGGAAACAACATGTTCCACTCTATCCTTTACTCTTACATGTCTCTACAGGCTTAGAGGAATGGAAAAAGTCGGTCTTTGGGAATTTATTTCATAGAAAACGTGAGATTTGGGCTCATCTCAAAGGCATACAAAAACGGCTACCCAAGTACCAAAATTGACACCTTCTAAAGCTGGAAGCTCAACTATGAAGGGATATGGATGAAGTCCTTGAACAAATTAAAACCTTTTGGTTTCAAAAATCTGGAACGGAGGCTATTCAGGATGGGGATAGAAACACTCGCTTCTATCACCTTTGGACCATTATCTGTCGGAAGACAAACATAATAGAACTCCTCTAAAACCAACATGGCAATTGGGTTGGGGACAAAAAAGCACTCCAAGAAATAAGGAGATAGTACTTCATAGATATCTACACCGAGGATAATCCAGCCTACGTACCGTTTGTCCTTCCTGCAGACCACTACCTACGGCTAACAAATGCAGAACTTCAGAGCTTGGAGAGGCTATTTACTGAAAGTGAGGTCAGGAAAGCACTCTTTGATATGGGTCCTCACAAAGCTCCAGGCCCAGACGATTTTCATGCGTTATTCTACCAACGATGCTGGGACCTCACTGGCTGCCAACTCACTCAGTTAGCGATCAACATACTCGGAGGTAGCTCTCTTCCACAAAGGCTAAATGACACTTTTTTGGTGCTTATTACTAAGATTGAAAATCCCCAAATTGTGATTCAACTCCAACCTATTGGGTTGTGCAATGTCACGTACAAAGTGATCACAAAAGCAATTGTGAATCGGCTAAAACCTATCCTTCATAAAGTTGTTGCCCCAACCCAAGCAAGCTTTGTCCCTAATAGACAAATCACGGACAACACTATAACCGTCTAGGAAATGCTTCATTCGATGAGACGCAAGCAAGGCTCTAAAGGCCTCATGGCTATGAAAATTGATTTGGAAAAAGCATATGATCGACTCTAGCGACAACTCATACACGAATCACTTATTGATCTTGGTATTCTCATCAAGTTGGTAGAAGTTGTTATAAGCTATTTAGATAGCTCAGACTTCAGCATACTTTGGAATGGGGAGAGGACTACACCTTTCAAACCACCTAGGGGAGTTTGTCAAGGGGACCCGCTATCCCCGTATCTCTTTGTACTTTGTATTGAAAGACTTAACCATCTCATTCGGGAAGCCGTTGAGAAAGGAGAATGGAAACCTATTGCCGCGAGTAAAGGAGGACCTTTATTATCTAACCTTTTCTTTGTGGATGACCTCAATGTATTTGGGGAAGCATCAAAGGAACAAGCCAGCGTTATCCGCAGCTGCCTCAAACTATTCTATTTTGTATCTGAACAAAAGGTTAGTTTGCATAAATCCATGGTGTACTTTTCGAAGAACACATGCGACATAACCAAAGTAGAAGTTAGTAGAGAACTAGGGATTCCAATCACTCAAGATCTTGGCAAGTATCTTAGAATACCCACAATAAATGGAAGATTCACAAGACATACTTTCCAAGCCATCTCAAAAAGGGTCAATAAAAGGCTTTCAGGCGGGAAATCATGCACTCTTTCCGTGGCTGGAAGAGCTACTTTAGTCCAATCCACCATTGCATCTATACCCTCTTATGCAATGCAAACAGTGAAATTGCCTCAAATACTATGTGATGAGATTGATAGAAAATCCAGGAGGTTCTTGTGGGGTGGGATGGAGCAGACGAGACACATACATAATGTCTCTTGAGGCCAACTCATAAATCTAAACAAACAGGAGGACTTCGGCTTCGAACCATGAGAGACACTAATGCCGCTTTTCTCACTAAGCTAGGATGGAGGCTAATGGTGGAGAAAGAAAAACTATGGTCTCAAGTATTACGGGCCAAATACTATCAAAATTGATGTGATATTGACATGTTTAAGCCGAGAGCAGATGCCTCGAACACTTGGTGAGGAATACTTGAAAATGTGGATTTCCTTAAACAAAGCCTGAGAATTGAGATAGGCAATGGGAGAAGTACGCTATTTTAGTGTCACAACTGGGGTCACTGGGCAGACACCACTCCACTAGCTCAACATGTTATCAAAGGTATTCCCCCCCACTTGCAAGATAGAATTGTAGCTGATTATTGGGATGCCCAGTTAGGCTGGAAATGGAGTTTATTTACTGAACTACTACCTAAGAGGTGGCCCCCAAAAAAAAAAATAACAACTTTTGAGATCAACCAAGATGATGTGAATGACAATCAACTAGTGTGGGATGGTACCTGCCACAGTGGGTTTACAATCAAATTCGCCATGATAGTCATCAGGAGAAATATCCAAGAAGAAAATGACCCATTATGGACCTTGATCTGGCGCACTCCTATTCCTCAAAGGATGCACTTCTTCCTATGGCTAGTGGGTCATGATCGCCTAATGACAAACGTTAACACGTTTGCTCGTAAGCGTATCTAATGATCCTAGATGTGGAGGGTGTCTCAATGGGGAAGAGACCACCATCCACCTTCTATGGGATTGCAAGTTCGCAAAGGACATTTGGGTCCAGCTGGTACCCACTAGACAATGGAGGGCCTTTTTCAATTTACCCCTGAAGGCATGGCTACTCTCAAATATGGAAAAGAGTCCTCAACATAGGGAAGGTTGGGCAACCATTTTTGCCACAACTTCTTGGTGGATGCGGAAATGGAGAAACAAACGTTGTTTGGAAAATACAGATTTTCAACAATTCCAAGCTTAGAATTATATAACTGTGAAAGCAAAGGAAATTATCAGAATTGTCAAGGAGCTGCCTAGTTCCAACAAACCTACTGTGGCCTCGAGGAAAAGGAAACGCTCATACGATGGCACACACCAATAGAAGGTTGGACCAAATTAAACATTGACGGAGCGTCGAAGGGTAATCTTGGCGCTGCGGGGGGTGGAGGTGTGTTTCGAGATCAATATGGTCACTGGATCAGTGCTTTTGCTTGTAATCTGGGGTGGTGCACTTTGGTTAAAGCTGAAATTTTGACATTGCTAAAGGGCTTACGCACTGCCAAGGAGCTTGGGTTCACAAGAGTGGAAGTACACATGGACCCCCAAATCACCTTACGGAAACTTCAGGTACCTTGCCAATGTAACCAACCTCTTTATTTCATCATTAAGGAAAGTCAAGAACTAATCTACAATGAAAAATGGAAGGTCAAGCTTGAACATTGCTACCGGGTAGCAAACAGAATTGCTGATCATTTTGCAAGCCTAGGGGTCGAGCAAAATATCACTTTTGTAATCTTTGATTCTCCCCCCAATTCCGTCCTTCCTTTGTTATTTGAAGATGTATCTGGGGTTTCTTAGCCTCGTTTTATTCGCATTGACTAAATTTAATTAGGAGCTTCTACCTTTCTTTCATACCCCCCAAAAAAACTCTTTAATGATATGACAGTTGAAATTTGATTTTAACAATTTGAATCGAAACTTGACTATCTGATGGAAAGATTAAAATAAACTCAATTCTAAATTTTCAACTCAAATTTCTTTCATTTAATCAATATTTATCTCCGCTACGACAACTTAATCTATATTTTTTTTCCACTAAAATAATTTAGCCGACTTGCCATTAAAACAATTTCAACAGTTTGGATCGAAACTTGATTATCAGATAGAAAATGTTAAAATATGTTCAAATTCAGATTTTGAGCTTGATATTCTTTCATTTGGTCAACATTTTTTTTCCACAACGACAATTAATTGATACTTTTCACCGCTTAAATAGTGCAATGGATATTTTTCATCACTAGAATAATTTTAATAGTGTGGATCGAATAAACTTGATAATCGGATAGGAAAGATTAAAATATGCTCAAATCCAGATTTTGAGCACGATATTCCTTCATTTGATCAATATTTTTCTCCACTATGACAATTCAATCGACATTTTCACCACTTAAATAATTCAATTGATGTTTTTCATCACTTGGATAATTTTAATAGTTTAGATCGAAACTTGATTATCTACGAGGAAATATTGAAAAAAATTCAAATATGAATTTTAAACTTAAAACTACAATCATTTAGTCAATATTTTTCGTCATTCCTCAGGTTTCAAGTTCCATTCCAGTTCCCCTCTCCAAACAGGGCCTCAGTTGATATTTTCCTCTTTTCTATGGAAAATAATTTATCTTGTATCAAACAACGAAAAATATGACATAAAAATCAATTTTTCATAGAAAATGATTTTCCGGGAAAACCATTTTCCTTTCAACCAAACACTATCTAAAAGAATAATGCAAGTCGATTCAAGCGACTTGCATTTAATTTAAAGGTAGTTTCAAGTTTAAACCTTACAAATGCAAAAAAATTGTGTCGAGGAGCTCTATTTGATATGGAATGGAAAATAGCCTCACTTTAGGTAATAAAGGGATAGAGACTGAAGGGAAAAAAAACAAGAGTAGCAAGTAGCAAAACACGAATTACGTGTTCGGCATCAACGTTTTGAGTAACGTTTAGCGTTTTGACTAAGTCAATACACTCATTAAATAATTTTTAGTGTTCAGTAACATAGTGTTTTGACTAGCATTTCAAATGGCGTTTAGCGTTTTAAGCAGTGTTTCTAAAAAGCTAATAGTATGAACGTTTGGCATTTAAAAGTAGTGTTTCATATTCTTTTGCCAAAAAATATCAGCTTTGTGTGTGTCAATTTACATTAATCAGCTATATTTAGAAATTTTATATTTAGAAATTATCTATATCTTTTTATGTCAATTTACATTAATCAGCTAACCCAACAGCTAAATTTACCGAACACATTTATTTCAACTGCTCATCTAAACAGCTATCCGTTAACAGCTAAATTAGAAACGCTCTCCGCTGCCTAAACAACTATTTGCTACTTAAACCACTATCCGCTATTTGAACCGCTAATTTTGCCGAACAGGGTAGAAGAGGGAAAATAACTTTTTAGTTAACATGCTAGCGTATCTCCTATTATTTAAGTATGTTTATTTCCTACTTAATAATTTAGACTATGTAACATATCTACTTCTATTGATGTTTAATTGTATTGGTAGCATACTTAGATTCGCAACTACCATGTGTGCTCGACTTATGTTATTTCCTTATTAATAGTTACACTACCTAACCAATTATTCTATTTGGACATACAATTGGAGTTGCAATATGCATCAACTCCACATCACCTGTTCTTTGTGTGTGTGTGTTTTTTTGGGGGTCTGTGGGAGTCAGAAAGGACAATACATAGAGGGAAGAATCAAACCTGAAACCTAATGTACTCATGATTTCAATCTTAACTATTAGGTTAAGACCTTGGTGATACCCACCAAACATATGATATACCAATTTCACTAAAAGTAATTAAAAAAAACGAAAGCAGTTGACCATTGCCCTCCATTAGCAGAGGTCCAAACCCATGACCCCTACTCGCCATTTTTGTTTTGGGTGAAGGTCCATGGCCAAGATTCTCCGTCTATCGTCGGGCCTTCATCAGAGAAAAATTCGTGCATCATCTTCCTAATTCTTATAAGTGGGTGGCTAATTTGATGAAAATTTCTAGTCATTCAGAACCAATCGCTAGCTCGTCGGTCACCAAAAAGTTAAAGAATGGTAAAGAAAGATTTATAACAGAAGGGTAGGGTTAACCCTACCCAATGAGAGTATGAATATTTCAGATGGTGTCAATCTTTCAATGAACGTAATTGGGAGAACCAGGGAGTGTCAATATTTAATGTTGATGTATTTTGTATGAAAAATTTAAAAAAGAAAAAGAAATTGCAAGCTATATTGTGTCAATATACATTTAGTATCCTTGTGTTCTTCAAACTCTTATCAATGTCATGTATACTAGATATACTTCTTTGGATATCCTTTCTATTTCCTTGTTAACATTTGAACCACCTACCCAATGTATCTAACTATTATCCATGCTCGTCTCAATGTTACGTCTTCAGAGTAAATTTCTCTCATTTGTAAAATCTATGTTTCTCACTCACTCTATAGCACTTGGAGAAATACAGTAAGGAGGACACAAGCTATATGCTAATGGTGGTCAATGAAGAGTGCATGGTCCTTTGTATACTTGGGAGAACCTCGTTGAGCAAGGAGGAGTATTGGAGATTCGCTCTTGTTTTTCGATATTGTTCTTTACTCTCAGTTTTCTTGCACTTTATTTCAGACGTTAAAAAAGAGTGAATCCATTTAACCGATAAAAATAAATTAAGTTACCAAATTATTTTAGTCAAGCAGTATTATATTTTTTTTAAATACAGCCTCAACATGAAATTGTATCTTAAGTGATAATTATTATTACCTAATAATTATATTAATTTTCTTTACTCTTTCTTACTGTCCTTTACTTTTAC